>JAOUQZ010044438.1:166-11550 GCA_028564935.1 Neosilurus hyrtlii | reverse complement strand
ACAGTAGTGTGCAGTGAAGATTATACACCACCACTTTTGTCTAAAAGGGCTCCTAATAAAAAGAAGTAAAAAATTACCTCTCTATAATCTTTATGATGAAAATGTATTGAACAATGCTACTGTAGGTAATGAGAACCAAAAAAAATTCAGACAAGTATAATGAGGTAAAGGCTAATAAACAAAAACACTGGAAATACCAATTTTTCAGAAAAATTCAAAGGTGTCACAAATAAATTTTTTTTGACTTTTGAATAGCATGAATGAACTTCACACCATATGGAAAGGTTTAGGGAGTGAAGAAATAAAAAATACAGTGATGCAGTGATGATTCTACACTTAACAAAATGAAGATAAATCAGAAACCAATTACTATTCGTGTATTTATTTCATGTAATATTGGATCATATTGATGAGAATAAGTAAACATATAGCAATAACAAAAAAAAAAAAAAAAGTCAATATTTATTGAGGCCTCCATTTACTTTCATTACAGCGTTTAACCTTTCAGGCATAGTGTTTCACATTTCTTCACTCGCTAAACAATTCCATATGGTGTGAAGTTCATTCATGATATGCAAAAGTCAAAAAAATTTAATTTGTGACACCTTTAAATTTTTCTAAAAATTTGGTATTTTCAGTGTTTTTGTTTATTAGCCAAACTTTTAGATCAGTATACTTGTCAAAATTAGTTTTTTTGTTCTCATTGCCTACAATAGCATTGTTTAATACATTTTTACCCAAAAAATATAGAGAATACGTCTAATATATATATATGTGTGTGTATGTATAGATAGATAGATAGATAGATAATAAAAATACCTATCAGCCATAAAGTGCAACGCATGTACATCTTATCTTGTCTGGCTCTCATTTCCATTTAGCGTCGCCCACAAAACTCCATAAAAGGAGAAATTTAAAAACAGATTTAAAAGGGAACTTTGTGCTCATGGATACTGTGTGCATCATTTAGGAAGAATCTTCTGCTCAAGTGTTTTTAATGCTTTAGGAAATATTTATACTTGATGGTGGGATCTGTAGATAATTTCACACTAACTCGTTGAACATGTTTTGAAGCCAGTGGTTGTGATAATGTTATTACTAATGTTATTAGTAATGTTTATCTCCTTTGCACACCCAGAAATTACATGTAGGATGTAAAGGTTTCTGATGGATACACAGAAAACGTAGTTTAAATGATTTATGAATACATTTGTGACATATTCCGTGTACACACTCATTCGAATCTGTTTTCTTCAGTGAGCTGTGATGATGACTTTTCTGCTCATCACTACTGCACAAAGTGGTCAAAACTGTAAATCTAAAAGATGGAGTTTGAGGTCATGAACTCTTGCGTTTTTAATCTTGTGCAAGACTTTTCCTTTTTGGATTCGTTTGTGTTGGACTCCAACTGTTTAAAATTTGGATAGAAATGGACATGAGTGTTTTCTGGCCTGTGTGTGGGTCTAACACACGCATTAATAGCTTTTAAAAAACCCCAGGAGAGGTGTGTGGTTTGTACTTCATTTATTTTACAGGAGCTACGCTGCAGTCATTTTTATTTATCATTATTAGCAGTCAGGTTTTCCAGGTTTTCCCCGAAATCCTGCCAGTTGAAGGCAGATTGTCTTAGACAATTCACCCAGTTTGTGTGTGTACAGATCTCTGCAACGCACTGATGTCCCATCAAGAATGTATTCTTACGTCACCACCAGGTGTTCCCAGACAGACTCCAGAACCACTGAAACCCTGACCCGGATAAAGTGCTCATGGAAAATTAGTGTATCAACATTAAAACAAAAACATGAGTGATTTTCTGAGTTCTGAGTGATCAGAGTAAATCTAATTTCAGTAGACATTAAATTGGAACTGGTTTAAAGTTTAAAAAAATTGAAGTGGCTTCCGTGACGACGTTGTCTCACCTCAGCCAATCAGTCATTGGCTCTGTGCATCACCTTGTTAGTATTCATGATCCTGCTGTACACTGAACAGTCATGTCGAGGGAAATAAAAACCTTGATTCAGAGAAATTATGATGTATTTTATTATTATGCTTACATTTCAAAACAAATTCACCCTCCAATGCATTGCATTCTGGGTAATGATGTGATAAATCGATCATGTTGAAGATACGAAACATTCTTTAGTGGAGAAATAGAACTTGAACAAACTGCAGCTGCTGTCCAAAAAAGAGTCCGGATTTCAATCCAATAAGGAGAAAATAAAGATGGACTTAATATTTTACATACACACAAAATACAAAGGAGCAACACATCAACCAAACGCAGTCCATCACCCAGGACACTCTCAGCGTCTCAGGTCTGCTTATTCAAACTTATTATTCAGTTTTGCATCCTGCAATAAAGACATGCATCAATGTAATAATAATATTTATAATAATAACAATAAAAAAATACAAAAATAAAAAATATATATTTAAAAATATTTGATAAAAATAATAAAAATAGAAAATAATTATGGGCAGTGGTGGCCTGGTGGAAGGGTGCTGGCCCACTGATTTGAAGGTTGGGGGTTCGAGCCCCTCTTTCCCCAATGAAACTAACTGGGTTATCAAAGGCCAGCCAGACTGTCTGTGGTGAGAGGCATGTAAAAGAACCATTGCTGTTGTTCTAAAGAGTACGCTATTGGGTTGCTGTCAGCGTGTTTCTGCTCTGCGATGGCCTGGCGATTAACGATTAAGTAAGGAAAATAAGGAGGAATTAATCATAAGTGAGGAAATAATCATAAAAAAAGAATTGAAAAGGTTTGTTATAAAAATATGCAAAATCACAGATATTTTGTGAGATTTATATTTATTAAATATTTTGATTTAATGGAAGGTGTCTCCAGTGTCACAGATAATGCTGCAACTTTAACTATATGGATGGCAACAAGATTGCCATCTGTATACAATGTTTTTTGTACCTTATAAACTTCACAATAGAGAAACACAAATACTGGGCTGCGGAACAAAGACTTGTGATTTGTCATCAAATTTGCACTAAAATGAACCTGAACGTATTTGGATATGCTCCACACAGCGGATGAAGGTGATGTTATAAAGAGTGCATTCAGTGCCCCATGCCAAACTAATGGCTAGCTTATTAGCTACGTTAGCCTCGTAGCTCTTGTCTCCGCTTGATGGCTTACATGTAGAGTACGTTTTCACTGGTACTTTATTATGAACCAGTCACTATTACAATACACCCAACAAAAACAACAACAACAAAAGAAAGAACAAAAGAAATTAAAGGCCCCTAATAGCAGCACTGAACAAAAATATCCTCAACGAGAAGCAGACGTTAACCGTCATCTCAGTTCTGTTTCTGATTTTCCTGTGATTGCGCTCTGGATTAGCTCAAGGAAACTTTCAATCTCTTTCATGTTCGACATCCAGAAACAAACAACCTAAATTTTTTTTTAAAAACTCTGCTCCCCACATATTAAAAAAAAATTTAAATGAGAAGGATCAGTAACACAAAGTCCTGATGCTGTGTGTGTGCACATGCCTCCTCTGAAGCAGTAAAGAAAAAACAAAAATAAAAGTTCTCTGTATGTTTCTTTAATCTTCCACTAAGAAAATAGAGCCAAAAAAGGGAAAAGCTTGTTTACGAAAACTCCAGTTTAGCTCAAAGGACATTTTCAACCTCTTGCTGCCCAAAAAAGCCCAGTTTCCTTTGTGCATGTTTCTTTAATTTCCTAAAGGGACAAAAATCCAAGGCCAGCTGTGTTTACAAACCAACCGGATACAGGTTACCCACAATCTTCAGTGGGAACTCAAGCTGTTTCAGATACAGTAAATTTTTGATTGTAGTATATAGTGGTTGTAGACGAGGACAGTTTAAAAGTACAAGTGATTCTGCCAGGTAGAATATCTGCTAGGTATCTCAGTCATCAAATTTTATGTCTTTTTGTTTCATGACACACTACAATAGCTGGATCAATCTTAGCAAAACACAATCTCAGAGTTTATGGCTCTCAAATCTGAGTTTCTGGTTGTCTGGTGCAGTGCCTTGTCTCAAATCTACTACATGCTAATAAGTGGTTAAATGTAGCATGTTTCTGAAGGCCTCAAATGCAAACCAACAGGGTCTTCTGTACTGATTTCTTTTGTGATGTTTAAGATGAACATGAGTCCTAAACCTCAAATCTAAAACTGATGGCTATCTTAAGGCTGTTAGTAAAAAAACATCTCTGCATTTTTCAGTTTTGGTATTGTGGAGGAAATCTTGTGTCTCAAATCCAGACAGACGGCTTCCCCTCCTCTGACTTGCTGCTCCGGCGGCTGCTTTCTCTGTCCCCTCTGTTTCTGTCTTGCTTGTTTCCTTCACATTCACGTCGTTTTCTTTCTTCATGCTGATGCTTTGCCTTTCTGCTCTTTTCCGCTGCTTTGTGTACCTGAAGGAAGTTGTCTTCTGTGCTTCCATACGGCTGTGGATGTGTCCTGGGTGACGTCTCTTCTTCCTCTGCTTTTCGTTTAAATGGCGCAGATTCTGCCTTCACAGCGATGTTGTAGCCTGGCGGTGCTGAAGGAGATGTCCAAGATGGCACATACCCTCCGTATCCTTCGTGTCCATTATCCGCACTCATGGCGAGGTTGTCATCTGGTCCATAACACCGTTGTCTGGCCAGCAGGAGATCGAACATGGTGCCCAGTCCGAGATGGAGCATCTCCCAGATATTGAGCAGCAAGCAGAGCAAGGTGACAGCATACATGATGAGCAAAAAGATTGTCTTCTCTGTCGGACGGGAAACAAAACAATCCACATTGTGGGGACAAGGTTTGCTCGAGCACACGTAACGAGCCGGGACAGCAAAACCGTAGAGCGTGTACTGACCAATCAAGAAGCATATTTCTAAAGTGGACCGAGCAACCAGCTGGAAGACGTAAACTCTCATTAGTCCATCTCGCTGAATTCGCTGTCTTCCATCATGTCGTGTCTTTGCACCATTTCCTGTTGCGCCTTGTGGTGCACTGTCACTTCGGCTTGCCATTTCATTTGTGTCATAAATCATTGGATCTTCCTCCTGGTCTACTTCGGCGTCCTCAAGCCCTCTGCTCTGATGTCTACTCATGTAAAACTTTCTGCACTTGGAAAATTTCACAGAAGAGCTAACAATACCCTCTTTGCCTTCCTCCAACCGGGCGATCTTGTTGACGGCATAGCCAAGGTACATTAGAGAGGGTGTGGCCACCAGAACAATCTGGAATACCCAGAAACGGACATGTGAGAGTGGCGCAAAGGCATCATAGCATACATTCTCACAGCCCGGTTGCCCTGAGTTACACACAAACTTGCTCTGCTCATCATAGTAAATGGACTCGCCGCCCACAGCAGTGAGAACAATCCGAAATACCACAAGGACAGTGAGCCAGATTTTTCCCACGAATGTTGAGTGGTTGTGAATTTCCTCTAAGAGTCGAGTTAAGAAACTCCAACTCATGATGATTAAAACTGGAACGACTCTTCTGCACTAAATAAAGACAAAAAACAGACAAAAAACAAACTGTCATATGCATGTCTTTTATAGTTTCTATGGTCTATTTAAACAGCACTGTTACAGTTACACTGTTACAATAGCAACTGAATTTAAAATGCAGTTGTGTGTTTTCTAGTCGCTTGTGTTCAGTGAGGATATGTGTGGAAAGTGGCTCATGTTAAGTGGGGGTGAGAAAGAAGTGGCTTGTCTTGAGGGGTTGATTGGGAAGTGGCTTGTGTTCAGAGGGAGGATGAGTGGGAAGTGGCTTGTCCTGAGTGGGGGATAAGTGAGGCGTGGTTAGGTTTGTGTGGAAGGATGAGTGTGAAATGGCTCATGTTAAGTGGGGGGTGGGGGGGTGGGAAGTGGTTTGTATTAAGATGGTGAGTGAAAAGTGGCTCATTCTAAAGTGGGAAGTGGCTAGTAGTAAGTGGGGGAATGAGTAGGAAGTGGCTTGTGTTCAGTGGTGAGAAGAGTGGAAAGTGGCTCGTGTTGAATGGGGATGAGTGGAAAGTGGCTTGTGTTGAAAAGGGGGATGAGTGAAAAGTGGCTTGCTTGTGTTGAGTAGGGATGAGTGGGAAGTGGCTCGAGTTGAGAGGGGGAGTGAGTGGGAAGTGGCTCGAGTGGAGAGGGAGAGTGAGTGGAAAGTGGCTCGTGTTAAGTAGGGGAATGAGTGGGAAGTGGCTCATGTTGAGGGGGTGATTGGGAAGTGGCTTGTGTTCAGTGGGAGGATGAGTCGGAAGTGGCTTGTCCTGAGTGGGGGATAAGTGAGGTGTGGTTAGTTTTGAGTGGGAGGATGAGTGGAAAGTGGATCATGTTAAGGGGAAATGAGTGGGAAGTGGCTTGTGTTATGTCAGGAGATGAGTGGAAAGTGGTTTATATTGAGTGAAGAGGGTAAGTGGGCAGTGGCTCGTGTTGAGCGGGGGAGTGAGTGGGAAGTGGCTCATATTTAGTGGGGGAATGAGTGGGAAGTGGGTTGTGTGTAGTGGGGGAGTGAATGGGAAGTGGCTTGCATTAAGTGATGGGATGAGTGAGAAGTGGCTTGTGTTGAGTAGGAGGATGAGTGGGACGCTGCTTGTGTTGAATGGGCATGAGGGAAAAGTAGCTCATGTTGGGTGGGGGTGAGTGGGAAGTGGCTCATGTTAAAAGGGGGAATGAGAGGGCAGTGGCTTGTACTGAGTGGGGGAGTGAGTGGGAAGTGGCTTGTGTTGAATGGGGAAGAGAGGGAAGTGGCTTGTGTTGAGTGAGGCTGTGAATGGGAAGTGGCTTGCATTTAGTGGGGGGATAAGTGGGAAGTGGCTTGTGTTGAGTGGGGGAATGAGTGGGAAGTGGTTTGTGTTGAGTGGGTGGATAAGTGGGAAAAGGCTTGTGTGAAGTGAGGGAGTGAGTGGAAAGTGGCATGTATTGAGTCAGGATGAGTGGGAAGTGTCTTGTGTTTAATGGGGATGAGTGGAAAGTGGCTCATGTTGATTGGGAAGTGGCTCGTTTTGAGTGAACTAATCAGTGGAAAGTGGCTCGTGCTGAGTTGGGAAGTGAGTGGGAAGTGGCTCATGTTGAGTGGGGGATGAGTGTGAAGTGGCTTGTGTTAAGCGGGGGAAAATGAGTGGGAAGTGGCTCGTGTTGAGTAGGGATGAGTGGGAAGTAGATTGTGTTTAATAGGGATGAGTGGGAAGTGGTTCATGTTGTGGGGGGTGTTAGTGGGAAGTGGCTTGTGTTGAGGAAGAGTGAGCGGTATTTCTTTACATCTTCTTGGTTTCTGGTAGGGCTCAAATCCCAATTTTATGGAAAACCTGTAGAATTATTTGAAGCATTTGTTTCTCAGGTAATTAGTGAAACCGACAATTTTTTTTTATGGGTTGTTGCAGCCTAATGGTAAGAGAATTGGCTTTGGGACTAAAAGGTCACTGGTTCTATTCCTGGACCAACAGGAAAAATGTGTGGAGCTGCATCTTTATGACTGATGTGCTCTTGAGTAAGGTACCAAACCTCCAACTGCTCTCCGGGTGCCCCAATGTGGTCTGTAATCTATAATCTATAAACTCTGTTTATCTATAATAAAGTAAGTCTGTGTAGGCTTACTAATTACGTGTCTGTGTGCTCTCTTTGGAGGGGTAAATGCAGAGGTAATAATTTCCCTTGTGGGATTAATACAGCATAGCAAAAAAAAAAATTTAATAAAAAAAAAAGATCTGCTAACCTGATTCATATCCAAAAATATAGTGTTGTATCAGAAACAAAAAATAGCAGTTCTATAGAACACCATAAGCCCTCAGCCAGGACGCCTCAAGTACACAGGAGACAAAAGCCATCCCCCATACGAACAGTTTCGGACAATCAACATTTTATTAGCCACCTTACACACAGGTTTAGGTCATAGGGAGTGCCTATGCAAAATTTCATAAAGTTATCATGCATATGAGCCGAGCAATGGCCTGGACAAACTTTATATGTTCAAGGTCACTGTGCCAAGGTCAAAGGTCACATATGCAAATTACCTACCATACACACAGGTTTAGGTCATAGGTAGTGCCTATGCAAAATTTCATAAAGTTATCATGCATATGAGATGAGCAATGGCGCAGAAAAACTTTATATGTTCAAGGTCATTGTGCCAAGGTAAAGGTCACATATGCACATAGCTACCCCATGCACAGGTTTACCTTATAATGATTGTTCTAATCAGTTGGGCAACCATGTCTCACCCTCACTCACCCCAGGAGCTCCCCAGGGCTGTGTTCTGAGCCCCCTGCAATACTCATTATTTACCTACGACTGTGTGGCCACTTCCAGCTCCACCAACATTATCAAGTTTGCGGACGACCCTGTGGTGGTGGGCCTGATCTCTAACAGCGACGGGACGGCCTACCTAGAGGAGGTTAGAAACCTGAAATTATGGTGCCAGGACAACAATCTCCTCCTGAATGTCAGCAATGCTAAGGAGCTGATAGCGAGCTGCAGCACAAAGCAGGAGAGGAATTACCAGCCCCTGATTATCAATGGGACCCCAGTGGAGAGAGTGGACAGTTTCCGGTACCTTGGTGTTTACATCATGCAGGTCCTCACATGGTCCTGTCATGTTAACACCCTGGTGAATAAGGCCCGATAGCATCTCTTTCATCTTAGATGCTTGAAGGACTTTAAACTGCCCTTAAGGGTGCTAAAGACTTTCTACTCCTGCACCATTGAGAGCATCCTGACGGAAAGTATCACAGCCTCGTTTGGAAACAGCACCAAACAGGAGGCAAGCTCTCCAGAGGGTGGTGCGATCAGCAGAGCGTACCATCCGTATCGAGCTTCCTGACCTGGACACTATATACAGCAAGCGGTGCTGTACCAAGGCCAGGAAAATAACGAAGGCCCTCAGCCATCTGAACAATGGACTCTTCTCTCTCGCGGTCAGGGAAACATATCCGTTCCTTGAAAGCAAACACTGAGCGAATGAGGAGGAGCTTCTTCCTGCACGCTATTCAGGCACTTAATCAGAACACTAGTAACTGGACTTTGTAGACATGCCTTTCACATGAACATTACATTCTACATTAGCTGACTGTTGCACACACAATTTGCACTCTCTGATCACCCTGCACTACTCTGCACATAAAACAACCACACTCACTGGACACTTTACATACCGTATTACTTATAAAATCAAAAATAAGTCACTACTTATATTTTATATTCAACCTTTAACTAATGATTTGTCCTTCAAACCTCAAGTTATTGTTATTTTTTATTCTCTTCAAATATAGGACACCCATAACAAGAATTTCACTACATACTGTACTGTGTATGATTTTGTACATGACATATAAATCTGAATCTAATCGAATCTGATCTATGCATAAGTTCAGAACGCTGGTCTTTGCATGAGCCGAGCAATGGCCTGGACAAAGTTATTGTCATGCCTCCTGCCAAGTTCCAAGGACATGTGCCAAGGTCATAGTTAATATATGCAAATTAGATACCCCATGCACAGGTTTGTCATAGGGAGTACCTATGCAAATTTACATATAGCTATCATACATATGAGCCGAGCAATGGCCCAGACAAACTTTATATGTTTACGGTCACTGTGCCAAGGTCAAAGGTCACATATGCAAAATTAGCTACCCTACACACAGGTTCAGGTCATAGGGAGTACCTATGCAAAACTTTAGAAAGCTGGACTGTGCATGATCCGAGCAATGGCTGGGACAAAGTTATTGTCACACCGCCCATCTGCCTGGCCGTCAAGCCAACGAAAATACTCCTCCAGCCATAACTGGCTGAGGAGTAAAAATGTGCTTTAACAAATTATTAGTTAAGGGGTATATATACTTACACTCCTAAATAAAAGTCTGTCTGTCTGTATCTTGATGTTAAATAACATCAAGATACTGTCTATGTATCTTGATGTTAAATAACAGAAGAAAAATTCACATTGCAAAAAAACCTTTATCCAACACCAAACAAAACAAAAAATCCATTAAAACCCAGTGATTTTTATATTTATGTGTAAATTCAATTGGTCATAATTCCCTGAAGGTTGAGAAGAATGTTAACGAGAATGAGTGCCTGTTAAAAAACAAAACGGTTAATTTCTTGTGGAAAGAAAAAGAGGTGAATGTGGTATATTTCATTGTTTACACATTCAAGGATGCTTTATGGTAAACTTTATTAGGATACTCTGCCAAAATAGCAGGACTTTTATAGGTTGAACAATATAGAAACACACATACACTCTGACACCCACACACCCACACAAAAAGATACATATAAGCTCATAAAAACAGCAGGTCGCAGAATTCCATATTTTATAACATAATTATCATTGCCAAAGCATAATGTGAAACAAAACACACAAAGACAAACACACACATGCACACATAAATGCACACACAGGTGGACCACCAAGAAGTGTGTGCGTGTGTGTACTGCAGTGAGTATTACATCATTGGCCATACGCTGTACTGTTGTAGATAGATGTCTGATGTTGCATAAAAAAATCTAAGTAACTGAAAACCTCTACTCTCTTTGTAATAATATTCTGGATTGTGATTGTTTAAAAGGTGGTGATGAATGTTCTATAACAGCATCTCTGACAACAGTGCAGGCTTATAATAATTTTGTTATCATTTCACTGGTAATAGGTCATTCACAGGGGTGTACTTCACATATGTTTAGGGAAGGAGTTTCCAGTGTCAGACTTAAAGTTGTAACATTCTGCCATTTTTAGGACAGAGCAGCTTATACTTCTTTGTGATTTCTAGGTTGCATGACAACCTCCTGAGTTGCTGCTATAAAGTACATAAGGCTGGATTTTTAAAAAAAATCCCAGTTTCTCATCAAAATGAGAATATATAATTGAGATAGATATAATAGAGAAATGAGGTGACTGTTGGAAGCCCAAAAGCTGTTAAAGCTAAATGCAGATAAAGTGACTGAAGCCAGAAACTTGAAGTGACTTCCAGCAATTTGTTGAGGTTATTTCTGAATTAATAAACAAGAATAAATAACAGTAACCTTTTAGAACAGGGGTGTCAAACTCGCGGGCTGCGGGCCAATTGCGGCCCACAGGATGATAGGTTGCGTGTCCCCTGCCTTAATATGAAAGTTTAAGTTAGTGCGGCCCGCGAGTTTGATATGTACCGGCACTTTACAGTGTTGTGGGTGGAGCTGAACAAACCTATCAATCACGGTGGGGTATATGGCTGGACATCGGCCGGGATTGATGCAAGCAGAGTAACATTTCTCACTGAGTGAAAGTTAGTGCCTGGCTCATTTCCGCTTCCTTTTCCTGTAACAGCAGCACAGTGTCATTTCCGCTTCCTTTTCCTGTGGCTACAGCACGGTGTCATTTCCGCTTCCTTTTCCTGTAACAGCAGCACAGTGTCATTTCCGCTTCCTTTTCCTGTGGCTACAGCACGGTGT
>JAOUQZ010044437.1:0-11551 GCA_028564935.1 Neosilurus hyrtlii | reverse complement strand
TATATATATATATATATATATATATATATATACATACACACACACACACACACACACACACACACACACACACACAATCTTCCTGTCCACAAAAATTATGCAATGTAATTTTTTTGCTGGACCACCTTTAACCTTAATTTCCATGGCATTGTTACCCCAGTCGCTTCGGTAGAGGCTCAGCAACATTAATGTGGCAGTAAAGTGAAGACAGCTGATGAGCGAACTGAGTGTACTAAATGAGCAGTTTATCTCATGGCACGGATATAAAAACTTAGGATTGAAATAATGAGCGAGTGGTTCAGGGAGCATGAGGAATCATTTTCACATATGTATCGGCACCCCAGAGTCCTGAACTTAACCCTATTGAAAGTTTTCGGGATGTGCTGGAGAAGACTTTATGGAGTGGTTCAATTTTTCCCTTATCAGTTCAAGATGTCTGTGAAAATCAAGCCAACTCTGAATGGAAATAAATGTGATTTTTTAAAGTTTTTTCAGCCATTTCAGTCATGGTGAGATCTCCCCAAATGTGACTGTGAGTTTGTGCAGGAGAACGAACTGCCAAAGCAAACATCAGCAGCGTAAACAAGACACAAAACACCCTGAAAAAAGTAAGAAGAAGAATGGGGATTGAGGTGGCGTGGCGTTGTGCTGAGTGTGTTTGTGTGTTTGTGACGTACATCCATCAGCGCCAGGCTGTTCTCTGCATCTGTCAGTGTTCTATTTTTCTTCTTGAAGACCGGGCAGAGCTGCTAATGCAAACAAATGGCTTGTCAGGACATCGTTCTTTTACTCTAATTGACCGTGTAACTGTGATTAAACTTCAAGGCATGGAAATAGACGTGGCGTGGGACGACTGCTGATTTTACTGTCCTTCACTGCAGGGTTTCACCTCATAAACTCTTTGTGCCTGCTCCCATGCTTTTTCAGATCCCTCACGCCGTTTTACTTAAATAATGATTTGTTGTGCTTGTCATTAAAGCAAAAATATACACCATAATTATGTTGTCATGGAGGAACACTGCAGGAACGGCTGTGTGATTTAGGGTTTTTTTTTTCTGTCTTTTGCCTTCATGCATCCACGCAGCTGCTGCTGCTGCTGTCGTTACAGGATTCATTGAGCTCTGGAGGATTTTGTGATGCGGCCCGGATCAATAAACGCTTCTACAGGAGGGTCAGTGGATTCACCGTAATGACTCAAGTCATGCATTTTCTAGTGCCGCTAAACAGCTGATGTTAAAACTTGAGATGCTAAACATAAAGTTTAGTCCTTAACATTTTTATGCTTGAATCAAATCAGCAGTTTAAGATTAATCAGGGTTAAAAAGAGCTGAATGAGTTACACAGCATCTGGTGTGTTTTCTATAGTTTTCTGGCCACAAGCTTCAGCATCCTGAGCTTTCAGTTCCATCTTGCCAGATGGCGTAAACAGACGTCTGACTGATAGAAACTTTATGAAAGATAATGATCTGGTGGCGAACGCCATCCCTGTTGCTGTTCTTGGCTCTTGTGATACCCCAGGGGATGTGGCGATGTCCGTTTTGGACCCGGTGAAGACCTGTTACATGTATGGTAGATATACTGCACTTATCCTGAAGTCATCAGTTTTGTCCTGTAGGCCCCTTTTTCACATCTATTATTCATTATATCCCATACGCAACTTGTCAGTAATTGCCCGCTGACTATGTCTGGTTCACCCGTTGCATGTCAGGTAGCAGTCTGGCCATGAGCCAGGTCTACCTGAAATCAGCAGAAGCAAATTAACAAGTTATGGACAAGGAACAAACTAGTTGTGAACAAAACGCATTCCCAGCGCACAACCACCGTACAACCAGTGGATGTCTTTACCCGGTGGAGTCTGTTCCAAGTTTGGTGCATGCGCAAAACGTTATGCCGGATTGAACAGACTTCGAACGAGAAACGGACAACAGGGGGCGGTGGTGGCCCGGTGGTAGGGAGCTGGAATTACTGATCCGAAGGTCAGGGGTTCAAGCCCCACTATCAGCGGGATGTCACTGCTGTCCCCCCAGTGCAGCTACCTGGTTATCAAATGCCGGCGATGTCTCTTACTGTCTGTGGTGAGAAGCATGTAACAGAACCATTGCTGATTTTCGTAAAGAGTAGGCTGCATAGCCGTCAGCGTGTTTCTGTCCTGCGATGGCCTAGCGAGCTGTCCAAGGTGTACTCTGCCCTCACCCAGAGTCGGCTGAGATGGGCCCCTGCGACCCTAATTAGGATCAAGTTTGAATGAATGAAACGGACAAGGACCACATGCAAGCAGAGGTGAACGTGAGCGCTTTCCTGCATGGTGTGGCTTCTGATTTAAGAGTTTTGTTTGAAGTAGGTTGAGTCTTCTGGTCCTCAGGTGCCATCAGGATGTGTGCGATTACTGGCGGCCGTGAAGAAGTTTATTCTCCAGTGTCCCTAATGAGTGTCTCTAGGCTTTGCCCAACTGCTCCTGAGTCTGTCTCAGCACATTGATTTACTCATCATGGCCAACACGAGGCTCCTGTGCAAACAATCCCTGGCTGTGTGAGCAATGTGGCTGGTAGTTCAGTGTCATTGAAAAGGCTATGCTCAAGAAACAAGACAATAACAAACTATTAGCTTCATTCCGACAGCTTTTATTACTCCACACATGGTGTACTCTGTAATCAGCTGGAAGGTTTTTCTGCTGAATGTTACGTTATTATACACATTCTCACCTGGCGACCTTGTCCACACCAGGAGGGTGTGAGAGTGAGAGATCTTCTTTGTCCACTTCTGTTGATTTTGCAGGTAAAGATAAAAAAGAGTGAAGGTGGCAGGTGCTGAGAGCCCCACGATAACGTGTGTCTTGTGAAAATGTTAGAATGAGCAGCCGCATCATCAGTGGTGTCGGAAATAAAATCTGGTTTATTTCCTTCATCCTGTCATCACAAACACTAAACGGCTGCCACACACGTTGTTCTGATGATGTGTAGCTTTAAATACGGATCCAGCTGTTTATAGTGAATTCAGAACACAGAGTTTATAAACTACTTAGAACTGAGGTACATCTATCTGCAGAGTGCTGATGTTCCTGATTCCGAGCGTTTATTTAGACTTTCAGGGCAGGAATTTTACCCTTAACTTTAATTCCTTCCTTTATTTTTCTGCTGAAGAAACAAATCCATCTTCATCACCATCATCATCCTTTCCATCATCATCAACAACATCATTAACATCACCATTATCATCATCTCCTTCATCTTCATCTTCCATCTTCATCATCATCTTTATCATCTCTATCATCATCACCACCATCATCATCCCCATCATCATAATGATCATTCCACCATCACCTTCATCATTATCATCATCATCTCCATCACCACCTCCATCATCACCATCATCATCACTGCCTCTATCATCATCACCTTCATCTTCATCATCATCATCTTTATCATCTTTATCATCATTACCACCATCATCATCCCCATCATTATAATGATCATTCCACCATCATCACCTTCATCATTATCATCATCATCTTCATCACCACCTCCATCATCACCATCATCATCACTGCCTCTATCATCATCACCTTCATCTTCATCATCATCTTTATCATCTCTATCATCATCACCACCATCATCATCCCCATCATTATAATGATCATTCCACCACCATCACCTCCATCATTATCATCATCATCATCTCCATCATCATCCCCATCATCATAATCATCATCTCCACCATCATCACCTCCCTCATTATCATCATCATCTCTATCATTATCATCATCATCACCATCATCATCTCCATCTTCTTCATCATCTTCATCATCATGTAGACACACTGACTGAGCTTCTCCTACACCTGGACCTAATTATACTGTAATACTTTACAGACTCCAGTAAGATTAGAACTAAAACCTTATTCAACCTCTGGATTATAAATCAACCTCTGGAATATAAATCCACCTCTGGATTATAAATCCACCCTAGCTTTGTTCGCATCTTCTGCATTAAAAACCCCCTGATGAATCCATCTTTAAAATCTGCACAAACTACTTTGCTTGATCTGATCTGAGGAGCGCAGAACAGCAGGTTTTTCCCTGATTCATTGCATAAGATGGTCCAGTCCATTTTCTAACCTGAATGTGGACCATATCATCTGGACGAGACGCTGCATGTCTCCTTGTTGCATTTGGAGAAGTAGAACACCAGTTTAACAGCATTGGGCCGACACATGAAACCGAACCAGGTTTTTTCCCTCCTTAGTGTTGCTTGGATCACTGACGTGTTTCAGTCATGTAAATGTTCGTAGCGTGACATAAAACCCACACAAACTCTTCCTGACGACCGACTTAAGCCTGCATAAACATTTATGAAAGCTGTTCCAACAAGCATAAAACAGGTTCTTTAAGGGTTCATTGGAAAAGTTAAGGGTTCTGATGGGGAAAGCTTCTTTTTTTCAGGTTCTTCATTAAGCCTTTCAAGTTCCAAGGAATGAGAAACCCTTGAAGAACCCTTCAAGAGGCCTCCAACCCCTCGCTGCAGATCGTACACGGGGATGGACTGTTGCCGAGGAAGTTCCTCTGTTCCAGCAGGACAGGACAAAGATCTGTGAGGAACAACAAGCAGCAAGACCTGAACAATGATTCAATCCCTCACCACATGGAGGTCATTTCCCATGCCCGCAATGCCCCTTGATCTTCTGGTCCCATATTGGACTTTACTCCCATAATAGAGCCCCCATGAAAAAAGGAAATCCTGAGAAATGTAGAGAACGCCGTCATCATCATCATCATTTCGACAGAACTCTTCTACTCTTCTATAAACGCTTCTTCTTTTTCTTCATCTTAATATCTAGAACCTCTCAGAAACTTAACATTTAACTTACTTGGTACTTGGCACAAATAGTAACCAGGGTTCTCCAAGGGTTCTTCGCTGCATAATTAAGGACACGTAGCCTCTTAAAATGACTCAATGCTTTGTCAGAACCCTTTCTAATAAGGCAAAATGGTTAGGGTTTATTAGAAACTTTTAAAGGTTCTCCCAGAGGAACAACCAAAGAACTCTTAAGGATTTTAGATTTGACCTTCATTCCTAGGAGTGCAGTAAATAAGAATATGTTCACCCTGAAGAACCCTTAATTCTAAGAGTGTATGCAGAACCTTGGTAAGTTTGCAGTATAAACTCCAAATTATTGCTCATTATTATTCTCCTATTATTATCTAGAATCTAGAACCTGTCAGGAGTTTGAGATGTAGCTTTCTTGGTAATTGCCACATGTTTCATAAAAAGGTTTATGCTTGGGAGTGTTCTAAAGGGAAAGCTCTCTGTTTAACAGTGTCCCTTAGAGGGACATCAGTATGTTCTTAATTTTCCCCCAGAGAGCGTTAATAAAGTTTCTGAGGTATGTTTCCATTTTTGGGGTTTTATTACTACTGCAACCCTTTTTTGGGATGCTAAGAACACTGAATTATCCACTGGAGTCTCAATGAACCCTTGTGGAACTGGGAAGTGATTCGTACAAACACCTGCTTACTGCTTATTATATGTTCTTGGGGGCATGCATGGTGGTCTAGTGTTTAACACATCCACCTTGCAGCAAGAAGGTCTTGGGCTTGAGTCTTGGGCGTGGTAAAGGCGTTTCTGTGTGGAGTTTTCATGTTCTGTCCATGTTTGTGTGGGTTTCCTCTGGGTACACTTGTTTTTTCCCATGGTGTGCACATTTGGCCAGCTGGCTGTTCCAAATTGCCCCTTGGTGTGAGTATCAATGGATGTGTTAGTGCTGGCCCTGAAATGGACTAGTGAGCTGCTCAGGGTGTACCCCGCCTTCACCCAGAGTCAGCTCACCTTAGTAGGATTAAGTGGTTTATCAAATGAATGAATGAATATTTTGTTGGGAATATTTACACCTTGTCAGATATCTTGGTAAACTTTGAGGTTCTTTAAAGTTAAGTGGATATAAAGAGTTCTTAGGGGTTGTACTTTGAGGGATTTTGTTACTTCATTACAGGAGACTCCACTGAACAATCGGTGGTTCCCCAGAAGAACACTTGAAGAACATCTGAAGGCTCCTAATTGAGAAAACCTTCAAATTATTGCTCGTGGTTCTAGAACCCAGAGGAAGGCACTCTTCTTCTGTTTTATTGTTATAATTTAAACTTGTCGACCTGATGAAATCACTTTTGTATTATTTTTGTGAGATGACCTTCACGTGTTTGGAATTCCTCCACTTCATGTCGCCATGTTTGCATCATTTTCATCAGATTCTTTTTGCATTATAATCCAATCTGGAGCGCTCCCTCGCTCTGTAATGTCTGTGTGTTGATAAAATCTTGGAGAACACGCTACGGGTTGAAAACATGCTTTTTATTTATCATCCGTGATGTTTACGATGATCTCTATGGCAATTAAAGCTCATAAATCATGTTCTGGTGTTTCAGGCTGTGAAACTCTTGGAGTCTATAACAGAAAGCGATTGTGTTTTAGCGATCATCCTCTGCATGCAGTTTCTGGATTTCATTTTTAATGTGCATTTATGATGAACTCTGACAGAAATTTTTTTTGGGATAGAAATTCTGTTTGTGAGTAAATGTTTCCAAGGCACAGTGCGCGAAAGCACAGACTGAGCACGAGGCAGTTTTTTTTCTTTCAAACTTAAAACTTAATATCCTTCACTAACTCTTCTTTACAAAAAAGCTTCGCTTAGAAATTTACACAGAGGAAGTTCACTTTTGTCACTTTTAGTTACTAGAACAATTAATTATTTCTTTTTTTCTTGATCAGTGAGCTAGCGGCAAATTTATAAAATGTATAAGCCTGCTAATAATATGATACGTTGCTAGCATTGTTTAAGCATAATATGCTAAACAATATTGGATCTATCTGCTTAATCTTGTATTTATGTATCACTTTCAAATTTACTAAATGATTCAGGAACAAATGACAGTCATGGACAAAAGCATTCAATGATTCAAACCCGCCCTCGCCCATAGTCGGCTGAGATGGGCGCCAGCCTCCCCACGACCCTAATTAGGATTAAGCGGCTCAAAAAATGAAAGTATAAATTATTGATTTAAACCCGTGAGAAAAATAAATCTCAATCATGACAGAAAAAAATCAGTGGCATCTGAACTATACAAGAGGAGCGAATCATATTCACAGCAGAAGATTCATTGATTTTGATTCAGATTCTCTGAATGTGTGAAGATGATTCGCATTCATGGTGGAAAACCTCACCGATTCAAAATCCGACTCAATGACTGCACAGAGTTTAGCATGGTTAGCATATCCGGCTCTCAACAAGAAGCCCCTGGGTTGAAGTCTCAGGCTCGACGAGGCCGTTTCTGTGTCACACTCACACTCACACCTAGTAGACTCAAACCCAGGACCTTCTCGCTGAATGCTGCCCTGGATATAAGCACGGGGACATGAAATCAGAGCTCTGGAGTCCTGGTGAGAAGGAGAGGAAGTCAACAAAGCAAAGCAGAGGAAGTTCTGGATATGAAGATGAATTTCAGCTGTGGATCAGAGGTTGCATACTAAGTTGCTTTGATATCAGGACTAAAGCGCGCGTTGTTTATTATCCTCGAGTCAATTCGAAATTCGTATTTTCATTAGTTCTTCCTGTAGAAAACATGTTCGTAATGCAAGATTCCTGCCATGTTTTCATGCATTTCGCTCGTTCAGCTGGTGTTTAGTTCTCGTCTCAATCTGGTTATGATATGCAGAAACATGGATGTGTGCCGAGCAGACCACTTTTTGTGGGTTTCCTCTAGAAGGAATGGAAACTCTGTCAGTATGAAATCATTCCAAATGTCCTTAAAGCAGCGTGTTTCTTTTTCCATTGAGCGAAGTGGCCGTTGAGGAGCACCACTCGTGGGGGTAGGGGGTGGGGGTGGGGTGTGGGGTAGTAGTAAAAGTGCGAAGTGAAAGTGGTTGACATTTTAACACCACAGTTACTAAGTGTGTGAGATAAAATATTATAACACAATGTGTGACACAAAAAAATAATATAACACAATGTGTGACACTGTTATAGGAAAATAATCAATAACTAGGTGGATATGAAGCACGGTTACATTTTAAAGTTTTTACAGTTTTGTTCCACAGATATACCTAAGGGAGCAGTCACACCTTGCTGGATAGCGTTAGTGGGTAGCTGACAGAAAGCAACATGTAAAGTCGTCTCCGTTCACATGCGTTTCTTGTTTGTTTCTCATTCGCCAAATGTGTTTTTTGCCAGGCGAGGGCCGTTCAATTCAGAGGAAAGTTTTGTACACATTCAGTGTACATACAGTATGTTTATATGTTTACTGTTGGCATTTTAAAAATTCTCGCTTTAAAAACATTGCTGTAAGAGACATAAACTTTGTCATTGTATTTTTGTGTAAGACATCAGTACAACAAGATTATGGTACATCCTGAATATAAAAAAACAGACAGGAAGTGCAGTTTTTTCACAAATTAACAATAAAAAAAAATTTGAAGCATGTTATTCAACAATAAAATAAAATGTATGTCACAAACTGGGATGACAGCTGGATGCAGTTGCAGAAAAAAATTTTTTAAAGGTGAATCCAAAGTTTAGTAATGTGGAACAGGCAAAGGTCAAATGATCAGACAAACAACACAGAAGAGATAACCCAAAATAAAGCTTGAGATATAGATATCATATATAAATACATTTGCATTAGAGCAGTGGTTCTCAATTTTTTTCTGTCATGCCCCGCCTTAGGGACAGAAATTTTTCCACACCCATCCCCACTGAATTGAAATACTATTGAGAACCTGATAATATTTTTTTAATTTATCTGTACAAACCATTGTATGAGTTGCTGGTACCAGCAATCTGCATACAATGACCTGATTATCAAAATAGATTAATAACGACTGTGCCATTGGAAAGAGGGACAGTGTTCAGTGTTTGTTACCATATCCAAAGCTGCCAGGAGTATCAGCTCCTCTGCTACTGTGTGAGGATTTTTGCACCTTGCAAAGTGAGAGGCAACTTTGCATGAGGCTAACAGTGCTTTTTAATTTACTGATGCCGCGCTCACAAAATGACCAGCCTGTTGGCGTTATTCATCGACTTTTCAATGAAAAAAGTCCAGTGGATTACTGACATAACTGGGGTGTATGGTCTTCAGGTGCTGTCTTAATTTGTTTTGTTTCATGTTGTCCGCTGCCAGAGTTTTTAGGCATAAAACACGCCTCTCCTCATTTCCGACCGCATTCACAGTAAACCCAAGGGCTATATAGGCTTCGTCATATTTCCTTGTCTTTTTATGATGGTTACCATCACTTGCTTTCCTCGCCTCTAACGTCTCCTCCGTTTTTCTTTTCATTCCTGTGATAAACTTCTCCTTCTCTCCTCCTCCGCCAGCTCTGTACACTGGTGTTTCTGTGCACTTCTTCTACTGGGGGGTGCGCCCCACTATTTGAGAAGCACTGCATTAGAGGCAAGACAGGTAATCAACAGCAGGAAACGTGACGGATCCATGTCTGTGTTCCCCAGTACCTATGTTCCATCGTACCTATGTTCTCTAACCCTAACTCAAACCCTAACCCTATTAACACTGAAAATGTGAAATCACGAATATTCCATAAATTGTTACTTTTAAGATCCATTAATTTAATAAGAACCAGGGAACGTAGCAACTGGGGACATAGGTACTGTGGAACATGGGGCTGATCCCAAACACGACAGTTCATACACGGAAAATACAATTTAAACAAACACGACCCAGTAGAGACCCGCAGTGAATGAGACAGAGCAGTGCTTTGTACCTTTGTACTTTATGTCCTTTACTTTAAGTTTTTATGCAATCTGCATCATAAGTGTGTATATCTGACCCAGCTCTGTCACACATCACCCCATCTGTGTGCTACTTGCTGGGCATGCAGTGACCTGTAGCCCTGCTCTGTGAACCTGGAGGCAGATGGTACCGTGCAGTGCAAGGATTAGGTGTGTGTGTTAAGGCTGCTTGACTATCCCACCATCACTTTTTTATTGTTCATGATTTATTTTGTATCTGAGCAGCTTTTAAATACGCACCAGAGGAAAACAGCCTCCCTTCTTTCTGCTTTCTTGGATTTCTTTGCTTTTCTGTCTTTTTAAATATGACTTCACATTTCAGAGCCACAGGTTTTACAGGCCAGCTGGAGTTCAGCAGAGACCCACATCGGGCCTAAAAGTCTGCACTGAAGGCTCTGAGTCTGCTCGGGGATTCGTTTCAAATGCTTTTGAATCGAGAAAACGGTAAAGCCTCGCCTCAGACGTGCATCTGATCTAAAGCAGCCCCTCCAGCACCAAATCTCCCAACACGCCACCACCCTCAGCTCTCTCACAGTTTGTCTCTTCCAGGTTTTTCTCTCTCTTTGTTTTATGTCATCGTTCTCATTGTTGCTCTCCCTCCAGGTGATGGCATATTTAATCAGATCCGCTATGAGCTTTAAATCTGTAAACAAGAACGTGTTTACAGGAAACAAAACAAGGCGTAGACCAGAAGCGAAAAAAACCCAGAACACATGATGTCAATACACTCATGATGTTGTTGTTTGCACGCTAACGGTTGAGATGATCACATCAGGATGTTTCTGCAGAATGCTGGTCCTGATGGAGATGACCTAACAACTCTATTACGCAAACACTCATGCTCACGTTTACCATCATTATCCCCCGACTGTATGTTTATTCTTTTCTGTGGAAATATCTTTTTCCCCTAATTCTCAGGTGGCACTTGTTGCATCCTGGGTTAAAATTATAATATGAGTTATTTCACTTTTTGGTAAACCTTTTAATTAAAAATATTTATTAAAGTACAGAATAATGTTTGGTGTTAAAGGTGGCGTAGTCGTTAGCACATCTGCCTCACAGCAAGAAGGTCCTGGGTTTGAGTCCCAGACTCAGGGCATTTCTGTGTGGAGTTCTCCCTGTGCTTGCGTGGGTTTCCTCTGGGTACTCCATTTTCCACCCACAGTCCAAAGACATGCACATTATATTATATAGTATATATAGTAATATAGTGATGTATTCGTTGCCCTGCAATGGTCTGGCGAGCTGTTCAGGGTGTACCCCACCTTTGCTTAGTGCCACGACCCTCATAGTACGAGTAAGTGATTCTGCAAGTAAGTGAGAGAGAGAAAAGGGTTCGATCTTTTCACCCCCAAATCCTGTGAGAGCAAAATTGGCTGTGGTTTGAGGGACAGAGGGAGGGACTGAGGAGTGCCATACACTCCCCTGTCAATCACACGAGCCATTAACCAATCACGAAATCTCTGAGCTCATGCATACAGAAGTGGGTGGATAATGTTTTCCTCTGAGTGTGTGATGAAGCCTGAGGATGCAGTCAGCTGGCTTACACATGATGGCTTACCCCTTCCTGATTGGGCGTGACTTCAGGTAATTAGAAAGAAAGACAGATCATTTATTTGTATTATTTACATAGTTTTATTTATATAGTGTTTCCCCGATAATAAGACACTGTGTTATTTTTTTTTGGTTCAAAAAACACCATAGGGCTTATTTTTGGGGTAGGTTTTATTTTAATTAACATTAACAGCAATTTCAATAAACA
>JAOUQZ010044436.1:0-11552 GCA_028564935.1 Neosilurus hyrtlii | reverse complement strand
AGTGGTGATAGTGGGGATTGAACCGCTGACCTTTGGATCAGTAACCCATCGCCTTAACCACTAAGCCACCACTGCCCTACACAGACACTGTTGGTTCCTTGAGCAATCCCCTTAGCCTTCACTTGCTTGGTTTAATTAAAAAAAAGAAATGATAAATGTAAGTTGCTCTGGATAAAGGTGTCTGCCAAATACCACAAATCTTCGGAGTTGGAGAACATTTGAAAGTTTGCACTTTTTTGGACAGCCATTTAGTTTAACCCTTTAGCTTAAAAAAAGGGAGAGGAACAGGTCTGCATTACACTGCATTGCATATGAGACATATAACATTGCATATGAGAGAAACAGAATGCAATTATACCAACGATTTCTACAATTGCTCCTTCAACTAGCCCAAAGGGAAAAGGAAGAGGCCCAGGAACCATCAGATATTCCTCGACCGAGGTGGAGTAGGTGTCCAGCTCGCAGAAGGTTTTGGTGCGGGACCTGTCTGGCCTGCAGGACCCTCTTTGGACAGTATTATCATCTCCAGCATTCGCTGCTCCAAGAAGACCCTGCTAGCTACAAGAACTTTCTCTGAGTTGATGCTAACCTATTTGAAGAGATTCTTGATAGGGTTACGCCTGCTAGCAAGCAAGAGTCCACCTCATTCAGGTACATATTTGTTTATTATGCCCCCAATTTGAAAAAAGAAGCAAAACCTTGTGCATTCAACTACTCGCACATTATTTGGAGGGATTCTTTTAAACTTTTACAGATGAACACCCTTGATGTGAAGGTTTCAAAATGTATGCAATTACATACATAGGGACGGACAGCAGCAATGCTATATTGCAAGTATTTATGGAAACACTCACGCGCATGTTCGATCACTCCACTCTGGCTCGCGATGCTTCCAGGGTGCTGCTCGGACTGAGACAAGGTTCTCGGAGGGTGATTGATTACGCCATCGAGTTCCGCCGACAGCTGCTGGAATTCCGTGGCCATTAAGGATGCCTTCATCTGAATCTGTTGTGGAATCAGATCAGGAATCACAGACCAAGACAAAGACTGGAAAGAAAAAAAAAAGTTGAGACGGAAGATAGAAAAGCCACAGAAAGATTCTCCTCAGTCACACTCACAGAGTTCATCTTCATCTTCATCTGAGTTTGAATCGGAGTTCGAGGATAAGAGGGCCATTCAGGACGTCCTGGAGCATTCCCTCAGAAAGGGGACTTTCATATCCAGGAAGAGGCTTAAAGAGATCCCTGGTGCTAGTATCAATGATAAGAGACGTATTAGCAGGCTGAAACCTCCCCCTGAGAGCCGTCTGGTGCCACCCACCAGTCCCCCGCCACCACCCGAGATGGTGGAGGATGGCCCAGCCCATCCGGTCAAGAGTCGTCTGGCGGTACGCAAGAGGGGTCAGGGGAGACAGTCCTTGGCTGACTGGGAGGGCTATGGTCCCAAGGATCGCTCCTGGATACCAGCAAGCTCCATCGCCGACCACACTCTAGTGGATGACTTCTACAGACAGCATTCCGAAATACTGGGACCGTCAGGAGCTGGTCCTAAGGTGGGGGGGTAATGTGAGGTCCTGCCGTAGGACTTAGTCATGTCTGTCTGTTTTGATCTGATCCTCTTCCGTGTGTTTCTTTGATTACAGGCTCCGCCCTGATTAGCTCACCTGTTCCTCAACCCCACCGGAGGATAAAAGGGGGCCACTTACCATTGAGTGAGCGCTTGCATCTTCACGGAGAGAGCTTGTGTCGTCATAGAGAGAGGACGTATCTCAGTGTACGCACCGCGATCCAGCCGAGAGTTCATAGTGTTCATGTACCACGTTAGCCGTGTTCCTAATAAAGTATTCTTGTTTTCACCTGAGCTTATCGTCTCTGTCCTGCAATTTGGTCTATCATTTCTTGGTACCGGCGTAACAAAATGTTTACTGGGCATCAGTAGTCGACAGCGCCTTGGGTGTAGCAGGCATATAGTCACTCTAGTTGAAGGCCGGGTTGAAGGAAGGGTCAGGGTTCATTCTCTCAAAATCATCTGTCAAAACTGCTGCAGTATCCATTGAAGTTGAAGTTGTAGTGTTGGGTGCCTGGGTTCCACTGAGGACTTAGGTGGAGTAGGAAGTGAGTGGCAGCTGATCCAGCAGGACAGACTGATTGCAGGTTGGCCGGTTGAAACTGTGTTTACTGGTACCACCCTTGCTGCTGCAGGACTTCAGCAGGTGGCTTGGATGCTACCAGATTGCTTGCCATGATGTAGTTGGTAGTCAGCTGGGACTGCTGGGTCTACCTCAACTCTGTGGTGGAAGTTGTTTGCCTAGGTCTGTGAGCTGCAGCAAGTTGGGGTGTTGTGGTGTATTGCGGTGCTGCTGGCTGGCTTGCTTGCTGCAATTGCTGTGTAAAGGTGAACAGACGCTGTGGTGGCTGCA
This sequence comes from Neosilurus hyrtlii, assembly GCA_028564935.1. Taxonomy (NCBI): domain Eukaryota; kingdom Metazoa; phylum Chordata; class Actinopteri; order Siluriformes; family Plotosidae; genus Neosilurus; species Neosilurus hyrtlii. The sequence goes on along the minus strand of JAOUQZ010044436.1, from coordinate 9,133 downwards.
AAACTATGACTTACAATAGTTGCTGCGCTTGACGACGATCCAGGTTGTTTCATGTACTCCATCGCTTTAGAGGTGACTTTATGGGTGAAATCCTCCAGGCAGGTAGGGATCAGCTTTGCCATGAGCATGCCGAGTAAGTTGCAGGTTTTCTCTATGTCACTCTTCGGCACTGCCAGCTGCTGCAAGACTTTGTCGAGGTAGTTGGTGATAGAGGCTGTTGTTGCTGATGTTGTTGTCACCGACTGTGGTGTACCTTCACGGGTAGTCTTGGGTGGCACTGATGACACAATGCAGTCTGAGTGCTGGTTAGGTCTCTGCATCTTCGACCCTCTGGTGGCCCTTGATTGACAGACATATGGCGTGACGAACTCAAACTTATCCAACAACCAGTCGATTCTAGGCATGATATCATCTGCAGCACTGGCACTGGATCATGTCAAAATCACCTATTTTACATGATCTATGGAAGTGAAAAGGGAACTCGTGTTTGCTGTCTTGTGTCAATCAATGGTATCAGTAATCTTTAATTGGTTTGAATCATTCAAGCTCAGCTGAACTTAATGCTTGCCCACTTTGCACTGCTTGAGAATATTCTGCCTCTCCTTGCTCATTTTACAGGAGATCATGGCCTTTGCATAGTCGCTCATTGCTTAAGAAAAGAGTGTGAAACAGTGTGGTGAAAGAAAGATGGGGAAAAGGAGGAACTCTCCAAAGAAATATAAGAGCTTCATGCCAAGTCAGCTTGCTGCCAAGATGCCCAGCTCAAAATGGAACCCATGATGATACCATTTCCTGTGTGATAGCCAAAGAGCCACACCATGTTTACATGTGATTTGTCATCTAGATTGACAAATCTGATAGAGGAGAACAGTTCAGACAAATGGGATGGGTTCAGTGTTCCCTGACCAAAAAAGTTGCTTCAGTTGGTCAGGTTGAGGCTTAGCAACATTCATGTGGCAATGAAGTGAAGCCAGTTGATGACTTGAATGTACTGAATGAGCAGGTTATCAGGTCAATGGACTTTTTTCTTCCCTGATGGCACAGGTGTAAGTTTGGATAAAGTGAAAGTGGTACAGGGAGCATGAGGAATCATTTGCACATACACTATATTGCCAAAAGTATTCACTCACCCATCAAAATAATTTAATTCAGGTGTTCCTATGCTTCTACAAACATTTGTGAAATATCACTGGGTCACTTTCAGGAGCTCAATGAATTCCAGCATAGTACCATGATAGTATGCCACCTGTTCAACAGGTCCAGTTATGAAATTTCCACCCTACTAAATATTCCACACTCAACCTCCAGTGATATTATAACATAGTGGAAGCCATTGGGAATGACATCAACTCAGCCACGAAGTGGTAGGCCATGTAAGATGATACAGCGGGGTCAGTGGATACCTAGGCGCACAGAGGTTGCGAACTTTCAGCAGAGTCAATTGCTACAAACCTCCAAATTTCATGTGGCCTTCAGATTACCTCAAGAACAGTGCAAAGAGAACTTCATAGAATTGGTTTCCATGGCCGAGCAGCTGCAGCCAAGCCATACATCACCAATGCAAAGCATTGGATGCAGTGGTGTAAAGCACGCAACCACTGGACTCTAGAGCAGTGGAGATGCATTCTTTGGAGTAACGAATCACTCTTCTCCATCTGGTAATCTGATGGATAAGTTTGAGTTTGGCAGGTGCTAGGAGAATGGTACTTGTCTGACTGCATTGCCAAGTGTAAAGTTTGGTGGAGGGGGATTATGGTGTGGGGTTGTTTTTCAGGATCTGGGCTTGGCCCCTTAGTTTCAAATGAGAACTCTCCCCTTAAAAGGAGACGTGCATTTCCCTCAATTTTATTATATTAATATATGAAAATTATATTGCGATTGGAATCACAAGAATGTGCAGTGGACTTTTAAGTTAATTCCAAGTCCAAATTTATTTGTATTTTGTTGAAATTTCTCAAAATTAATGTGATATTTTACACTGATAAGTTTAATATGAATTAAGTCACGGAATTGTACAAAAGAAATGTAAAATATTGAATGTAAACAAATGTATTACTGCAATGTGACTAGATATCATTACTGTACCAGAAGAACTGACCCTGATGACCATTTTAATTTGATGCTAATGCTATTTTCTTTAACCCACCCAAGTCTATATGTACAAATGTCAGTTGAATTTTAACCATTTAACTGTCAATCACACAGCACACACATGGCACACACAGGCAACAGAGATTATCTCTCATATTATTTTATTAGAAACACATCCTCTCATCCTCCTCCCGTTCTCATTAGGTCTTTGACTGTGCACGTGCGGGAGGGTGGGCATTGATTTACCCAAACGTAGTTCGCCTCGGAGGCGGAAGCAGATAGCCTACCTTATAGTTTTATTTGCCTTTATCTTCACTCTATCTTTGCTGAGTGAATTGAGTCACTTCAACATGATACATATTTTCACATTAATTAAAAATATTGTGCTCTCAGGTTGGCAACAGCACTATTATTTAGGTATTTAGTTGCCTAATGTCTGAAAAAAACACTAATGTCTGCCAGCTGGTCCTGCTTTTTCCACCTTTACGCTGGTAACAGTCCTCCCTCCATGATCTGTATCAGACCTCCCTTTAGTCTGGCTGTGACAGAGCCGGTCAGAGCCGGTCAGAGCAGTGTTTCAAAGAAAGCCGCCGGGGCTGGGGGCAACCAAGTGTGCGATTGAGAGAAGGGTGGTCATACATGTTTCTTTTCCTTAACAAATGGATACAAAAAAATAAATAATAGGAGACGGATCTGATCCGTTAACAGTCAAGGCTCATAAAAGTGGTTCATATGTCACATATTAATATATATTATTAGAGGGGGATTTATATTTTCCCAATATTGTAGGAGGTTTTTCCCATAAAAAATAAAAAGAATACCTGGTTACACCCATGTTACAAGGTGCAGTTAATAAAATTCAGGAGGGAACATGATAGGTTACATGAGTTAGAGAATGGATATCTTTTCCCTTTTAAAGTCTTCACATATAAAACCTTGCTGTTCACACTCCAGTACAGTAGGTGGTGGTATGCGCCCAGTACACTGGTTTGCGAACCACCATTCAGTCAGAGAAGAAGAAACAGAACCACAAACATGTTTATATTCTGAGGTAAGTATAATTGAAAGGATTTCTTTGAGCTGTGTGGGTAAACAGACAGGATCTTAAGTATTTTTTCTACATGTACACTAGTATTTTTTAACACATTTCTTTTTTAAAGAATTTAAGAGAACTCAGTGTTCCACTGTTTTCTTTTGCTCAGTGTCAAGTGTGTTTTATCATTTTGCATTTTGTGTGATATTACAACCTAAATTTTCCATACAAATAAATAAATAAAAACCAGACACCGACTTCGTTTCGGCGTCAAATGCGGTCGCCATCTTGCTCAAGAACCCCAGCAGGTGGGCGTGGACATGAGGAGGCTGTTTTGATGCTTTGATAGGTTTGATGTAGTTTGTCTACACATAATGTTATTTCGAATGGGTTAAGAGAGAACTTATATTATTATAAGCTGTGATTATTATAAACAAAAAAAGTTGTTTATGTGTTATTTACTCAGATATACTATATACAGATATATTATATAGTGAACTAATTCTTTACTTATTTATTTTGATCTACTGTATTAATCCCTCAAGGGAAATTATTACCTCTGCTTTTAACCCATCCAAAGTGAGCTCACACACACCCACACACACACACACACACACACACACACACACACACACTGGGAACAGTGGGCTGCCACACACACTGTGGCGCCCGGAGAGCAGTTGGGGGTTCGGGGTCTTGTTCATGGACACTTCAGCCATGAAGGTGGAGGAAGGGAAGATGCAGCTCACCCCCCCACCGCCACACATTTTTCCTTTTTTGGGAATTGGACCAGCGACCTTTTGTTCCCAAAGCCACTTCAATAAACATTAGGCTGTTTGTATCGTTTGGGTTGGTCACAGCCCCCCCAAAAAAGAAAAGGTTCTGATCTGGCACCATGTTTGTAGCCCTGCAAAAGCAATGTACGCAAATAGAGGCATCATGCTGAGTAAATGTGCTGTAGTAGGGTTTTCTAGCCATGCAGAGAGGGGAAAAAAAGGTTTTGTCGAGTATCAGCATTTATAAAAATCCAGGGCACAGATGCAAAAGAACTGTCCAAAAAAAAGTGAGCTAAAAAATTCAGTAACATATCCAGATTCTTATAAACAAGAATTGGATCCGACCATTTTATAACCGGTGAGTGCACATGTAAAACTCGATTCATAAGAAAGACACTCATTATAAATAATTATATCACAAGAGCATAACTGACTGGGCGGCGCAGTGGTGGCGCACTCACCCCGAGTCACCTGAGATGGGTGCCAGCTTCCCTGTGACCCTAATGAGGATTAAGCGTCTTAGAGTATGATCATTGAATGAAAATCAGACTGAGAGAAAGTTCTTGCTATATTAGCTTTTACGACTGGTTAACAGCAATGAGTCGAAGCTCTGCCGAGTGAATCTGCTTCTCGTGTGCCGGTACATAACCTGTAGCCATTTTTTTTTTAAACAAGTCATTAATTAGAAATAATTATATCACAATCAAATCACAGACGGAGGGAAAGTGTGTGCTTGCTGGTAGCTTGTTAGGCTGGCTAGATGCAGTGAAACGAGCCTATGCTGAGTGAAGTCCTAACTGCTAGCATCTGCTTTATATATATATATATATATATATATATATATATATATATATATATATATATATAAATGTATATATAAAACTTATATGGCAATACCCCCTACAGAAAGCTAATCAGAGCACGAAAAACCTGCCTTGTTATTATGCAATGGTCGGTGACCCAGCCATGATCCACAAACAAGCACATTGATTGGCGCATCCATAAGTGTGGGCTGCACTGTGTGTAAAAACCAGTAATACCTGCATTCAGGTAACTCACATTTACGACAGAATTTTTAATACGCTACTAGTGAAACAATTGTATGGTATGTTGAGGTTTAATGTCTGATCGGGACAATAGCTCTGTCAAAACACCATCAAGTTGCAGGAGCATTAAATTTGCTCGCCTACTTGGATCTGTGCAACTTGCGTTTAGCGGCTGGCCAACAGGAATGGACCGATTTTGTAAACGGTTACGATGATCCAGGGCCTTCCTCAGATTCGGAAAATGAAAGAAAAGAAATTCGGAAATGACAGGGATGATGAAAGTTTGCTTGGTGAGGAAAGTGATGCCTGTCTAAGGAGCCATTACTTCATGTTGTACTTTCTGTCCATGTGAGTAGGTGTCAGATTTTAAATAAATTTGACAAAAAAGAGTACATATATATTGTATTTTGTATTGTATGTATATTGTATGTACACTATGTCTGTGTGTATATATAAATCATATGCATCTAAAAATGAATGTAATTTGATGAATTGAAGATTTAATGAAATATAATGTTAAACCTGGTGTTTGGGTTGACAAACGGTAACATCCTCTTTCAGTTATTCAGAATGCCCTCTGAATGTGCACATGCGACCTGCCACAACACCCTTGTCAAAGGAAATGGAATATCATTCCACAGGTAAGTTTTAGTGGTGCGATGTAATGTTCTCAGAGAGTCATATTGCAAAGGGATTAAAATTCTGGTCTGGCTGACTCTATCTTTCCAGCATATATATAGCATGTGCTATAACACTTTGAATGTTTTTATATTTATGTAGCATACATATTCTTCACACTACTTATCTTTTAATATAGAGTGAAATTTGTAGCTTGAATTTTGGTATAAATGTAATGGTTTGCCACAATAATTTTCCTTTAGGTTTCCCCGAGATCCTGACATGAGAAAGCAGTGGGCACTTCTCATGAGTCGGCATGAGGACTGGAGCCCAAAAAATTGGGATGTAGTCTGCAGTGTCCACTTCACATCAGAGGATTTTGATCGAACTGGGCAAACCATCCGTTTGCGAAGTAATGTAGTTCCTTCAGTGTTCCCTCTTTCAGCACACCTACAAAAGGTTAGTCCATGCATTTCCAGTTACCACCCAAAAATATCTAGCATTTAAAGTGTCACCTCAAAGAACCCTGCACAACTGGGGTAGAAGCAGCCTCAGATAGAATGTTCCTCTTGTATCCACCTGGTGACATGTTTTAGTAGTAGGTGTAGTTAATATGTACTGAATCCTGATTATGTTGGATTAACACCTGTAAGGTTTATTTCTATTTTGAACTATGTAAATGGGACTCAACAGATGGGCTGAAAATGTGCTCATAACTCGAGGCAACATTGCAGTTCTCACTGTACAATTTCAGCCACGTCTGCAGACACTCTTTATATCTTTCCCATCTGCAATCTGTAAATGCATTCTAATTTTTGTGATATTTGGAATGCATAAAGCATGTAATATAATGACCATGTCCAGTTGAAATCCATCTGGTACTTTTGTCAGGAAATTGTTCACAAACAGAGACAGACCAACACTGATGATTACAATACCACCACTGGAGGGATTATTGGCATGAAGTTTTAGAATATCTGTTTGGTATGGGTTTTTTTGTTTTGTTTTGTTTAATGAAGTTTAATATTTTCAGAAATCAAAACCAAGAAAAACTGTTAACAGCAGAAAGCAGCCATTCCTTCCAGATAGAGATGTCCCTGAAACAAATGTGGATGAACCTGGTGGTACACCCATGGACAAGATTGATGCAACCCCTGCACTGAGTGTGAGTGTTTTATATTTGTATACATGCATTTTGCTGTTATTTCAAAAGAATATTTTATTAGGTCAAAGGCAGTACCAAACATGGTAAGAATGGTATAGCTAAAGCGCCATCACATTTCACTCCTCACAAAGAACGTTGAAATCAATCATATATTGAAAGATGAAACCTGCTATGATTACTGTATGTCGCTGTCGTTTCACATATAAATAATAGAAGATTTTATTTTTTAGTCTCATTCTTATGCTGGTGCAAGTGAGGAGTCCTTCAAAGAGAAATGGCTGAGGGCAGAACATCGGGCTAAAGTACTTGAGCAAAAGCTCTGTAGTATACTGCAGCATGAAAAGAGGTCCAGTGTCACACTGGGCAGTCTTGAGGAGGATTTAAAAGAAAGGAACATGTCAACTGAGGAGCTTAAATCAGCACCTGATGTCTCTAAAGGTAGGCTCAGGATTTTTAAACCTTACGATTACTGACTATTCAATATGTTTTACATTTCTGATCCTGGCAAAGTCAGAGGCAACAAACTCCCAAAAACCATCCATACAAGAGGAAGAAACCTATATGTAGTTGCAGAGGTTTTATTTCGAGGAATCTCTGCTTACTTTTTATACACTCTTATATATCCTCAGCAATCTTTTTCCTCACTATAAAACTCATGCAGAAACCCTTTATATGGTTTTTAATCTCATTTATATACCTGTGCAATTTAGCGATAAGGGCCTTGCACAAGAGCCCAACAGTGGCAACTTGATGACCCAGACCTTCTGATCAGTTACTTATAGCTTTTTTCATTGAGCCACCACTGTCCATCCACTGTCCACTACAACCTCTGGCAGATATTATGGAATCACAAGACTTGGAGGATCATCCTTTTTTTATTTTTTTATTTAACGTTTAAGCAAACATGACACGATATTTTTTCCCCATAAACATTTTGGTTTTGTGAGACGTACCATAAAACATATTCGTTCATTCATTTTCTGACTCGCTTAATCCTAATAATTAGGGTTGCGGGGAGGCCGGTGCCCATCTCAGTCGACTCTCGGCGAGGGCAGAGTACACCCTGGACAGCTTGCCAGGCCATTGCAGGGCAGAAACATGCTGACGGCTGTGCAGCCTACTCTTTACGAAGGACGGCAATGGTTCATTTTACATTCCTCTCACCACAGACAGTGAGAGACATGGCCGGCATTTGATAACCCAGTTAGCTGCACTGGGGGGGATTGCGGTGCATCCCCCCAGTGCAGTAATCCATAAAACATTTATTTTTTATTAGGAAAACAAATTATGGAATCACTTAATATACATTAGTCTGGAGTCAAGAGTGTTTACAGACCATAATTACCTTTTTGACATAGATATGACCCCTGAAAAAAGAGTTGTCATGTGAACGACGAAAAAAATTATAAACTCTCTTAAGAAGGAAATCCAACCCAGAGTGTGCACAAGATGTTGGTGGCATCCACAAAGGGCAACATACAGGTAGACCAAGGAAGAAAAATCGACATAGATGTTTTTTAATATAAAACAAAACAACAGAGTGAAAATTGAAGTCACTTTTTTGTCAGAACTGTAAGAAATGGGCTGAATAAAATGGAATTTACAGATAGGAACCCCAAAGGAAACCAGCACATTTTACATTTACAGTTAAAGCATTTGGCAGACGCTATTATCCAGAGTGGCTTAGAGAAATGCTTTAAAGTCACTATCAGTGAATACATTCTGATACTGGTTCACTAGAACACAGTCTCAGTATACCATCAGTCAAAACTCAGTGGGTAGGTGGTGTTGTGCGTGTGTCTGTGTGGATAACAAGGTGCTAATCCAAATACTTCCGAAAAAGGTAGGTTTTTAAGTCATCATTTGAAGACACCCAGTGACTCAGCTGCCTGGCCATCTAGAGCAGGGGTCTCAAACTCGTGGCCCGCAGGCCAATTGTGGCCCGCAAGACGATAGTTTGTGGCCCCCACCTTAATGTGAAACTTTAATGTTAGTGCGGCCCACGAGTTTGATATGTACGGCACTTTACAGTGTTGTGGGCGGAGCTGAACAAACCTACCAATTATGGTGGGTATATGTCTCTTGGGGGCGGGACATCGGCCGGGTTTGATGCAAGCAGAGAACCATTTCTCAATAAGTGAAAGTTACAGCAGCGTTGCCATGGAGAGTTTTCTTCTGTGCCTGGCTGGCTGGCTCATTTCTGTTGGGCAAACGCAGACATTCATCCCAATGCGCTGTGTTCACAACACTTCAAAATAAGTGTTTTTAAGTTGCTGCCCAGCGGGATATTATACATATATAAATAAATATATATTTATACATACACATCAGTGGCACTTAGAGAGTTAATATGAGGTCTCTCTCTCTCTCTCTCTCTCTCTCTCTCTCTCTCTCTCTCTCTCTC
>JAOUQZ010044435.1:0-10964 GCA_028564935.1 Neosilurus hyrtlii | reverse complement strand
CTTCACCATCATCATCACCACCACCATCATCACAACCATCACCACCATCATCACCACCGTCTTCATCATCATCATCACCATCACCTTCATCACCACCATCTTCATCACCATCACCACCATCATCATCATCATCACCATCACCTTCATCATGATCACCACCATCTTCACCATCATCATCACCACCACCATCATCACAACCATCACCACCATCATCACCACCGTCTTCATCATCATCATCATCATCACCATCATCATCATCACCTTCATCTTCATCACCACCATCTTCATCATCATTCCCATCTTCATCATCAGCATCACAATCTGAAGTTCCTCCGTCTTATCCGGAGCATTTTTCTGGATGGTCCACCAAGGGGCAGCACTGCCTCACTGTCCCACTGACTCCCACTCTGTCCGAGCGTTTCACTGGGATTAATTACAGGGTCGTAATGTTTAAAATGTTAATAATCAGTGCAATTCGTTTTAAAAACATCTACTTTAGGACCTGCTGTTAATACCCATCATCCCACATCTGTCCTGCACATCAGCCGAGGATTAAAGTTTGATCTCAATCAAGACAAGCTGAAGAAAACCACAAAGTGCCTCTCATACAAAACGTCCTAAATATAGATCATTTAAATCCTGCTGATGAGAAGAATATACAGTTATAAATTATATACAGTAATAAATTATATACAGTTATAAATTATATAAATTATATCGAAATATAAATTATATAACAATAAATACAATTATAAATTATATAAATTATATCGAAATATAAACTATATAACAATATATACAATTATAAATTATATATAAATTTTATCCAATTATAAATTATATATAAATTTTATTCAATTATAAATTATATTAAATTATAAACTACATAAAATATATAAAATTATAAAAGTCTGCATGAGAAATGATCTTCGTTTATATTAATATTAATGCTGGTAATTAAACACTCGGAAGATGATTTATATGATTATAAATAATTTATTTAATGAACAATGACAATGAACAATTATCAGTTTAATTTCTATTACAATCGTCATTTACATCTCAATAAATTCATCAATTTTATTAAGACACGTCCAGCATTATTTATATTTTATTACATACTTTATTCTTTTAGTCCTATTTTAATCTGGTGACCGAGAGGGTGATAGAGAGAAAGAGGGAGGAGAAAAAGTGAAATTGTGATAGAAAGCAAGAGGAAGATGGTAATAGAGAAAGGGGAGAGGGAGAGAGAAAAAGAAATGGTGACACAGAGAAAGAGGGGAAGAGAGAGATGGTGATAGAGAGAGAGAAAGAGGGGAAGACAGATAGTGATAGAGAGGTGTAGAGAGAGAAAGAGGGGAAGGGAGAGAGAGAGATGGTGATAGATAGATAGAGAGAGAGAGAGAGAGAGAGAGAAAGGGGGGAGAGGTAGTGATAGAGTGATGGTGATAGATAGAGAGAAAGAGAGAGAGACAGAGGGGAAGAGAGGGATGGTGATAGAGAGAGAGAGAAAGAGGAGAAGAGAGAGATAGTGAGAGATAGAGAGATGTGGAGAGAGAAAGAGGGGAAGAGATAGTAATAGATAGACGGTGATAGATAGAGAGAGAGAGGGGGGGGTAGTGATAGAGAGATGGTGATAGAGAGGGGCGAAGAGAGAGAGGGACAGAGGCGAAGAGAGAGATAGATGGTGATAGAGAGAGATAGAGAGAGAGAAGGAGGGGAGAAGTAGTGATAGAGAGATGGTGATAGAGAGGTAGGGATAGATAGATAGAGAGAGAGAGAGAGATAGTGATAGAGAGATGGTAACAGATAGGAAAGGGGGGGGGGATAGTGATAGCGATGGTGATAGAGAGAGAGAAAAAGGGGAAGAGAGAAATAGTGTGCGGTGTGTGTGTTTGTGTGTGTGTGCATGTGTATTTGTGTGTGCGTGTGGTGTGTTTGTGTGTGCGTATTTGCATACGCGTGTGTGTTTGCATATGTATGTGTGTGTTTTTGTGTGCATGTGTGCGTTTGTGTGTGTGTGTGTGTACGCGTGTGTGTACGCGTGTGTGTGTGTGTGTGTGTGTGTGTGTGTACGCGTGTGTGTACGCGTGTGTGTGTGTGTGTGTGTGTGTGTACGCGTGTGTGTGTGCGCGTGTGTGTGTGTGTGTGTGTGTGTGTGTGTGTGTGTACGCGTGTGTGTGTGTGCGTGTGTGTGTGTGTGTGTGTGTGTGTGTGTGTGTGTGTGTGCTCATGCAGTGTCTGGTTCCTTTATGCAAATCCACTGCTAAATTTCATTTTTCTAATCCCTTTAATCAGAGACTTGGGAATAAAAGCCAGCTGTTAGGAACCGTGTTAAGATGTAATTAAGGAACTGATTAAATTTCAGTGCGTACAAAAAAAACCTGTTTCTGCCAAAATGTCGCCAAAACCAAGAGTGCACGAAGGGAGTGTTTCACACCTCGGGGCTGAAGGACGATGATCGTATCATTAAATAACTGAAAATACGGTAAAGGTCTCCATCAAGGTTCTACTGGATCAAAGGAACGTGCTCACTAAGAACAGGAAGTGGAGAAGATACGAAGGGTTTCATAATAAACAAACAAGCAGGTCATCCAGGGAGCGACATCCGGCTGAAGGAGGACGTACCGGTGCCCTGACAGGGCGAACTTCAACTGCAACAAAGTTTAGGTAGGTAACATCCACATGAACCGCAAAGTTCACCAGGAGAACATCACCCAGAACACCACTGAGTCTGCTGACTTTCCTTCTACCCATAATGCATCCTGGTACCATCTCTTGTGTGTGTGTGCTCACTGTTTACGAGAGTGTGTGTGCTCACTGTTTACAAGAGTGTGTGCTCACTGTTTACGAGTGTGTGTGTGTGTGTGTGCTCACTGTTTATGAGTGTGTGTGTGTGTGTGCTCACTGTTTACGAGTGTGTGTGTGTGTGTGTGTGTGTGCTCACTGTTTACAAGTGTGTGTGTGTGCTCACTGTTTACGAGTGTGTGTGTGCTCACTGTTTACGAGTGTGTGTGTGCTCACTGTTTACGAGTGTGTGTGTGCTCACTGTTTACAAGAGTGTGTGTGTGTGCTCACTGTTTACGAGAGTGTGTGCTCACTGTTTATGAGAGTGTGTGCTCACTGTTTATGAGAGTGTGTGTGTGCTCACTGTTTACGAGTGTGTGTGCGTGTGCTCACTGTTTACGAGTGTGTGTGTGTGTGCTCACTGTTTACAAGAGTGTGTGTGCTCACTGTTTACGAGAGTGTGTGTGCTCACTGTTTACGAGAGTGTGTGTGCTCACTGTTTACGAGAGTGTGTGTGCTCACTGTTTATGAGTGTGTGTGTGCTTACTGTTTACGAGAGTGTGTGTGTGCGCTCACTGTTTACGAGAGTGTGTGTGTGCGCTCACTGTTTACGAATGTGTACGAGTGTGTGTGTGCTCAGTGTTTACGAGTGTGTGTGTGTTCACTGTTTACGAGTGTGTGTGTGCTCACTGTTTACAAGAGTGTGTGTGCTCACTGTTTACGAGTGTGTGTGTGCTCAGTGTTTACGAGTGTGTGTGTGCTCAGTGTTTACGAGTGTGTGTGTGTTCACTGTTTACGAGTGTGTGTGTGTGCTCACTGTTTACGAGAGTGTGTGTGTTCACTGTTTACGAGTGTGTGTGGCGTCACTGTTTACGAGAGTGTGTGTGCTCACTGTTTACAAGAGTGTGTGCTCACTGTTTACGAGTGTGTGTGTGTGTGTGTGCTCACTGTTTACGAGAGTGTGTGTGCTCACTGTTTACGAGAGTGTGTGTGTGCTCACTGTTTACTAGTGTGTGTGTGCTCACTGTTTACGAGTGTGTGTGTGCTCACTGTTTACGAGAGTGTGTGTGTGCTCACTGTTTACTAGTGTGTGTGTGCTCACTGTTTACGAGAGTGTGTGTGTATGCTCACTGTTTACGAGAGTGTGTGTGCTCACTGATTACGAGAGTGTGTGTGTGTGCTCACTGTTTACGAGAGTGTGTGTGTGTGCTCACTGTTTACGAGAGTGTGTGTGCTCACTGTTTACGAGAGTGTGTGTGCTCACTGTTTACGAGTGTGTGTGTGTGCTAACTTTGGGTGGGTTAAACGCAGAGAAAATAATTTCCCTTGCTGGATTAATACAGTGTAGCATAATAAAAAAATACTTCATGGTTCCTAACGTAGGGTGGTACATACTGATCCGGTACCATCTCTCAAACTTTAGAACCAATCCACCCTTTTAAACATCAGATTAAGTCCCAGCGGCACAAAATTAGGAACGTTCGACTCTATTTATTTCAGAAGCATTTTGGCTGTAGACCCGTGTAATAAATGATACTTATACCACCTTTGAGTCATTTTAAATTTTTATTCCTGATTCATGTATGTTCTGGCTCCCTAAAGATGGTCTACCAGGAACCTTTGATGAAAGTTCTAGAATCAACACTATGAAAGCAAGTTCTGGATTTAATAGAAGTTTTAACTCTACAAAAGACAGTTCTAGATTTATCACCAAAGGAACTTTGTTCTAGCCCCCTGAAGATGGCCCACCTGGAACCTTCTATGAGTGTTCTGGATTCAACATTATATAAAAGTACATTTCTAGATTTAATTCCAAAGGAACTATACACTAGCTCCCTAAACACAGTCCAGCTAGAACCTAGAGTTCTTGAGTTCTAGATTTAACACCATTAAATGCATTTTTAGATTTTACACCATAGTTCCACATTTAACATTAAAGGAACTGTGTTCTGAAGCTTTCTAGAAGGAAAGTCTATGTGGAACTGTCTACAGGGGTTCCAGATTCAATAGAAAGTTCTATATTTTCCACCAGGACAGGGAGTTCTAGATTCACCACCAGCGGAACTCTGTTTGATCTTCCGAAGGATGGTCTACCTGGAACCTTCTGTAAAAGCTCCTGATTTAACACTGTGACAGAAAGTTCTAGATGCAGTGACCGAAAAGGGAGTCCCAGATCCAATACCAAAGGAACTGTGTTCTAGCTTCCCAAAGATGTTCTACCCATTTATGAGCGTTCTGGATTCAGCATTATGAAATACATTTCTAGATTTGACACCAGGAAAGAGAGTTCTAGATTAAATACCAAACGCACTACGCTCTAGCTTCCTAGTCCAGCTGAAACCTTTCATGAGAGTTCTAGATTCAACACGATTTCTAGAAAGAAAGTCTATGTGGAACTATCTATAGGAGTTTCCCAGATTCAATATTACATAAGAAAGGTCTAGATTTAATACCAAAGGAACCATTTATGAGAGTTCTACATTCAACATTATAAAGAAACTTCTAGATTTATTACTAAGTTTGACATTAAAAGACATGTCTCAATTAACGATGCAATATCAAGTAAATTGTTTGGTTGGCGTATATAAATAAATCCGTGGATTTTTTTGACCGTTTTTTAAAGCCAGCTGAGAAACTTTAGTGTTTTCTGAACATTCCCCAGTACGCTCACATCGGAGCCGAAGTTGGTCACGTGACGATGTGACGTAGCTTCCGGAAAACAATAGACTAGCTTCGCTACAGTACAATGGCGCCAGCGATAGAGAAGCTTCTCCATTCCCTTCGTACGGGTGTTTTAGCGATGGGAGTGAGGACTTAAACAGTTATTCAGCCCCCAACTTACTTACATCGGACGGTGATGAAAGTGTTGATGGGAGATTAAACAATTTACAGGCCCCGGTTATAGAGCCTTATCGGTTCGAACCGGTAGCTCCTCCACAGGCTGCAGCTGCTAACAACATAGAACTCCCGGTCGAGCTCATGGATGCAAATGATGGCCGTGAAAATCGTGCCAACAACATTGACTGGTAAGTTTTAGTTCTATGTTTTGTCCGGAATTAATCACAAGCATCTAACATTAGCATAATTTATTAATTTGTCCTACAAACATGACAAAGCCAGAGGCTACATTAGCACTGTGCTAGTAACAGTATTAGTACATGTAAGCTGTGTGTGTACACACACACACACACACACACACACACACACACACACACACACACACACACACACACACACGCGCGCGTATCTACTACTAGTATAATGGCGGATTAAACGGAGCTATACATAATTAAAATTAAACGTAACCTTCTAAAATTCAGTTTAGTTACGGTCGTTCTCCGTCTCTCACTACAGGCACCTCGGGCCGTGTGTGGGTCGGCCTTCACAGGGTGAATACTGGGTACTGCATTTCCTCGTGGATTCCACAAATCGTTTCCACTTCGTGGATTTTACAGGGTCAGTCGGCCACCGATGGAGAGAGACGACTCGGTGGGGGTTGTAACTGTTCTCCAAGCAGTTATTGCTAAACCCGCCAACAACGCAAGTTCTCACCATTTCGAACGAATCGCTTCCGCACTGAAGTGCTTTCTGTAAGTGACGTCAGCAGTCAGTTTCGGCAGAAAATGCCGAAGAGAGCGTTTTCGGAAGCATTCGGAGAGCGGGAGGGTTAAAGTGTCCAGGTTCATTAATAGGGGCAATGTGAGTGCAGTACGACCCGGGTGAACTCTAGTACTAGCACTGTTATCACTTTATGCTCATAATCGTGGTACATAAAAACCGTAAGACATGAACTTTAAAGAAACCGTGTTCCATCTTTTTAAAAATCGTCTACCGGGAACTGGCTCCGGAAGTTCTAGATTCAATACTACATAAGAAAGTTCTAGATTGAAACCAAGGAAAGTAACTTCTAGATGCAACACCAGGAAAGAGAGTTCCAGATTTAACACCACAGGAACTATGCTCTAGCTTCGTGGAAGTGGTCCACCAGGAAACTTCTCTAGCATAAGTTTATCACCATTAAAGAAGGTTCTAGGTTTACCATTTAAGGAACTATGTTCGAGCTTTCTAAACATTGTCTACCCGGTACTGTCCATGGGAGTTCTTGGTTTAATATTACATAAGAACGTTCTAGATTTAACACAAGGCTGAGGATAGCCTGCCTGGAAACAACATTTCAGACTTCAGTTCTAAATGGACCGTGTTCTACTACTACTCCTACTGTGCTGTCAGTCACAGCCGAGCCAAGGTGAGTTCCTCCCACAACGCTCGGTGCTCCACCAGTACCATCAACGCGCGACTGGAGACCACATTAGTGTCTCACATAAGGAAGGATCCAGTATGGCGTGGCACTGTGCTGTATTGTATAGCCGAAGAGAGGATGGAACTGTTCTAGCCTCCTAAAAATAAGCTACCTGGAGCCCTATATAAGAGTTCTAGATTTATGTTCTAGAATCAACAGTAGGAAAGAAAGTTCTAGATTTGTCACTAAAGGAACCGTGTCCTAGCCTTCGTAAATGTGCTCCACCGGGAACCTGGTGCGACAGAGAAACCCCGCGGTAGTGTTTGGTATGGAACCATTAGTAAGACCAATAGAAGGTTTCGAAGGTTCTCGATTTCCTCCTGAGGTGTACCTGGAACCTTTTACTGAATGGGACATATTTTGGCGCAGGGTTCTACACAGACTCTTACACAGGCTTATTAAGCTGGAATTTTATGAATACTGTATTAAACAAAGGAATGAGACAAAGATAAACACAGAGCCACCGTAATGAAATGCAGTTCCTCTGAGGCATTAGTGGATGGGTTTGTGGGGTGGGAGGGGAGATGGAGGGGGTAGTGGTGGAACAGGGGGGGGTGTCAGATTTGCCCAGGTGAGCGGTGGGGTTAAAGGAAGGATAAAAAGAGATGGTGAATCTCTATTTCCATATCCGTAACTCCCCAAAACGTCCTGCCATGCAGCAGTCCAGCGAGAACAGGAGGGTTCCCTCAGACGGACGCAGAGGTGACAGAGGCAGACAGGTTACCCACCCGCTGTGGACCATCGGCTATGTGTCAAATGTCACGGCTGAGACAGCTATCATCCCGCATCCGCCCACATCATCCCATCCTCCCTGCCCCCCTCCTCTGTCTCATCCCTCCGTCCTCCTGTGTGCTGATGGTAATGAATCCCTCCACACCGAGTAAAGTCACATTCACATTTAGTTTAATGCTACGCCAGGACGTTGGGCAAAAACCATCTTACACATCTTTTAATGTACAAGTAATGCCATTCATTCATTCATTCATCCATCTTCTAAGCCACCTAATTCTAATTAGGGGCGTGGGGGGGCTTGCGCCTATCTCAGCCGACCCTGGGCGAGGGTGGGGTACACCCCGAACAGCTCACAAGAGCGTTGCAGGGCCAGGACACACACAACCATTCACACTCACTCTCACATGTAGGGGCGAGTTGGAACAGCCAATCAGCTTACTGTGCATGCTTTTGGACTCTGGAAGGAAACTGGAGTCCACGGAGAAAACCCATGCAAGCACAAGGAGAACATGCAAACTCCACACAGAAACGCGCCGAGCCTGGGAATCGAACCCAGGCCTTCCTGCTGTGAGGCGAACGTGCTAACCACTGTGTCACCGTGCTGCCCAAATATTGCCATGGGGTTCATATTTTAGACAGACTTGTCCACAGTGAAGATGAGTACTGCGAAGTCTCGGTGATGCCATGGAACAGTCCTGGTGTAGGGTTCCATTCTCCGCTGTGTGTAAGTTAAAAAACTGTTTTCCTCAGTGTACATCCATGACTTAAAGGTGCTCACATGCTCTGACTGGAGCGAGTGCAAGGAACACTTACGTAGCAAACCAACATACCAACTTTAAAGTTGCTGGTGGCCCTATTTTCATCGTTACATGTTTACATATAAAGAAGGCTTGGTGGCGTAGCGGCCATACAGCAAGAAGGTCCTGGGTTCAAGTCTGGGCTTGACGAAGTGTGGCGCCTGCATGTACTCCCAGCACCTGTGTGGGTTTCCTCCAGGAGCCCTAGTTCCCTCCGACAGTCCAAAGACATGCACATTAGGCTAACTGGCTGTTCCAGATTGCCCCTAGGTGTAAGTGTGCATGGTTGTGTGTATGATGGCTCTGTGATGGTCTAGTGAGCTGTTTGGGATGTACCACACATTCACCTGATGTTGGCTGAAATCGGCTCCAGCGCGCCTATCCACGTAAGATTAAACTCTTTGGGAAAAAATGAATAAATGACCGTAAAAATAAATTTGTGTGATTTTTATATGGGTTATATATGGATTTCTCTGGGGCCTCCAGTCTCCTCGCACAGTCCAAAGATGCTCATATGAGGTCAACTGGCTACTCTAAATTGCCCCAAGGTGTAAATGTGAGTGTGAATGGTTGTTTGCGTCTGTGTTGATCTGTTCAGGGTGTAACCCCACCTCTCCCCTGAAGTCAGCTGGGATTGGCTCCAGCTTCCCTGCGACCCTGACGGATAAGTAGTCCATTTACAGTGGTGCATGATAATGGAATTGAAGGACTGACGACGGAAAACCGAGGTCGGGACTGTGAATAAAAGTATCGTATTATTATCTGTAATTAAACCCAGTATAAAACTGAAGTACACGCACAGAAACAACGCACACGTCCTTGTGGTGAAACGCAGAAGACATACGCACTAAACTCTTGTTTAATGAAGCCGTCCTGATGATTTTTTTTATAATGTACGCCTGTGTTCATGTTTCAAGGATTTATCTATTAAGAGAAGCTGAGTCTGTGGGAGAAAGACGGCGTGTTGCACAGCAGGTTATTAAAGTACATGTAGGAAACAAATTAGTACAAAAGCAACATCTGTTGATTTTTTTTTAACACACCGGATTGGACAGACATTGTGATATCTGTACTCCCGTCATCATTCGTCCAAATATCTCATAGCTGATATGTCACTGCTGACGTAACAGCAGACTTTCATTAAGAAATGATTTATTAGATAAGCGATCCCAATTGTTCTTGTAAAGAACCAAGATTTGGTTGTTGTTTCTGCGAAAGTTCACATGCAGACAGTTGCAAACCCTAATTAATTCCACCAGTATTTAAATTACAAGGCCATAAATTAATTAAAAGTGGTCGATGGCGGAAACTCGCTCACTCTCACTCATTTGTCGAACCACTTAATCCCACTAGGGTCACTGGGTGGCTGGAGCCTATCTCAGCCGACTCTGGGCAAAGGTGGGGTACACCCTGAACAGCTGGCCAGACCATCACAGAATAACACACACACAACCATTCACACCCACATCACACTTCGGGGCAATTTGGAACAACCAGTTAGCCGTATGCTAATGTCTTTGGACTGTCGGAGGAAACCAATAACACACGCAAGCATGGGAAGAATATGCACACTCCACACTGAGCTTGGGACTGAAACCCAGGACCTTCTTGCTGTGAGGTGGCCGTACTAACCACCGTCTTACCTCAGCAGTGTCATTTAAATCGATATGATGTGATATTAATATTGTGTCAGGTCACCCATTCCATGAGTGCTACTGGTACCATGTAATCCAGTACACCCTGCCACATGGTCGGGCTGTTGGTGACTGAACCAGCTCCCCCCACCGGGATTTGTCCCAGCGAGGAGGGTGGCTAGACAACCAGCAGGGCAAAAAACATGACATGACAATGGGCGGCAAGGGCATTCCAGACAAAGGAGTCTAGTTTGGCCATCCACTGCAACCGAATTTCCTTGGTCCCCACCATGCCACATGACTCTGAAGGTGATGTTGAATGGGTGGATCTGGACCTGTGCAACCCCTTATCTACTCACGTACATGCTGTTTCCCTTAAGGAGTTCCAGAGAGAGACGTAAACTGAATAGTGATCAGAACCGTGGTGTCCAGTGCAGGGGTCTTGACTCACTCTGAAGGGATATATTTAATGATAATGACCATCTCACTGTGCACTCTCTTACTGAGTATCATGTCAGGTTGGTTATCAAATGCCATTAATATTTATGTTCTTAAGGCGAGGTGGATGTCACTAAGTAGTACCTTAGATGGAATGTCAAAAGTTAATAAACTGTATATATGTGAGCCGCAGAGTAGACTGCATAGCCGTCAGCGTGTTTCTGCCCTGCGATGGCCTGGCGAGCTGTCCAGGGTGTACTCTGCCCTCGCCCAGAG
>JAOUQZ010044434.1:0-11552 GCA_028564935.1 Neosilurus hyrtlii | reverse complement strand
CGAGCTGTCCAGGGTGTACCCCGCCCTCGCCCAGAGTCGGCTGAGACGGGCGCCAGCCTCCCCGCGACCCTAAGTAGAAATAAGCGGTTCGGAAGATGAATGAATGAATGAAGAGTAGTGGTGTTTGGATATGTTATACATTTGAATGGAATATGTGGTAAATCAAATTAAAGAGAATATGGTTTGTGTAGCTGACATAATAATAATACCATATCACATTATAAAACATATTTTACCTAATTTGATTGAAATAGGAATTTGATTGAAATGTATGATTGTCTCCTTTCTCCGCATGAAGAAAGAAGACAGAATTCATGTAAAAAAAAAAAAACCCAGCCAGCATTTTGGACCGAATGCTGGGGTTACAAGCTCTTGAAGGAGAAGTGCGCACAGGCCGGTCCATCCAGGGATTTACCATTAACAACTTTGAGCTCTTTGACGACTTAAAACTCATCTATGCGCATGGACAGCATATACAAATTTCATAGAAAACCTTATTGATTCATTGATTTTCTAAGTCGCTTAATCCTAATTCAGGTTGCGGGGAGGCTGGCGCACATGTCAGTCGACTCTGGGTGAGCACGGGGTACACCCTGGACAGCTCACCAGGCATGGCCAACACTCATACAACCATTTGCACAGCACACTCATTCAACCATTCACACTCACACCTAAGGGCAATTTGGAACAGCCAATTAGCGTACTGTGCATGTTTTTGGACTGTGGAAGGAAACCGGAGTACCCAGAGAAAACCCACACAAGAACGGGGAGAACATGCAACTCCACAAAGAAACGCCCTAGCTGGGATTTTTTGGGAAAAATAAAATCATTTTAAGAACGTATCTTGTAATTTTTTGTATCCTTAAAGAAGCCTGAACTAGTAAATAATAGTAGTATAATTTTCATACAGTAGTCTGTCCTGAGCTGATGGTGTACATGTAGTACCTTTCATACTATGTATATCCTGTTGAAAGTACTGCTTTAAACGTGCCAGTGACACATACTGTCACAATGTTTTCCATGCCATTCAAAAAGGAGGTTGCCCTAAACTTTCATACACCTCCCTTTTCACCTTGTCTCTGAGGGTGGTATTAAAAGTGATTGGACCCCCGAGTAGATTTTGATGCTGCTGCCATCAGCTCAGGATGGAGAATGTCTACATGTAGAATAAAATCTGAAGTCTCTCCTTTTAAAATGAAAATAAAAAACAAACAAGCCTGGTGGCTAAAGAGTGCAGTGTTATACGCCATTTTCGCAGATTGTGAGATGAAAAGAAAATGACAGAGGAGAATTAGTGAACGGATGTGATGTTTCATTCTGGGACATGCAGTCTTCATGCCATGCTAGACACAAAACATTCCCTGCTATGGTCCTAAAAACTTATTCGGTTTTATCATTGTTTTATATTCTACTATTACTTTTCAATTATGGCTTTGTGTGCAGCATTGAACTGTACAAACAGAAAGAAAAACTATACAAATGGATTTCATTCTATAACTTTCTATATTCTATATAATTACATTTCATTTATTTTAACCCACAAAGTCTTATTTTGTGCACACAAGATTCGGTCAAGTGAGGTCTATTTTTAGCTACTAAGCCCTGATGACTTTAATAGTGTAACTACGTTCCTCTAACAAAAAAAACTCTATTGATCAGTTCTGTCACAAATAGTCGATACTATCACTTCTGATAGTCTTGCTTGCCAGACGTTTGTACATGCATCCCCTTTTTAAGTCCCTGGATTTAAGAAAAGCAGCTGTGCATGGCAACACTTCCTATGGGCAAGTAAACATGTGCTAAAAAAAAAGTTTTCCCAATTTCATTATTATTATTAAGAATAACATAGGCGGATCTTCGAAACAAGGAATAAAAAAAGAATGGCCTAAAGTTAAAAAAAAAAAAATAATAGCTAAAACAATTGCGTTTATAGAGGGCATCTAGCCCATGCCTTATTCAGTTACATTCAGTAATGTAAGACCCGCCTAATGCCTAAGCATTTTACTTATAAGTAGTAGTGGGAAGGAAAAAGATTCTGTCATGATTCTGACACAAATTATTTTTAAAAAATCATTCAAATGGCATAAATTAGGTGGAACAAAAGTTGCCACATGCCAAACACAAGTTTACGGAATGCGCACAACAAAACAGGAAAGATGACCGTGAGATCCAGCCTGTGCTTTTAGACACAAAAAATGTGCGGAATGTACGAACAGGCCACAGAGTCTATGCACATGTGGAGAGAACACAGAAGTGATACAGGTCAATCTCCCTTGCTCTTTTGTTTCTCTGTACTGCATGGCTGTGAATTGATGTTTCATTAAATGGAAGGCTTTGCCTGGGGCTAGAGTTAGCTTTAGGACCTCAACATCTAACTACTCCATGTTGGTACCAGCTGTGCACTCAAACCCTCCACAAACATAGAAAAAGAGATGTGTTTGTTTCTTATAGTATTAAAAAGGTGCAGCACCAAATCATGCTCATGTTGTAGTAATGGACATTGATAGGCAACCTCATAGAATATTGTTCTTTGTGGTTACACAGTGATGAATTCCTGAGAAAATATGTACAGAGGGCCCTCACTGGATGTTTTCGCCTTTTATTGCTTAATTAATTAAATTATCTTCAGTATAGTAATTATACTCTCTAGAAAGAAAAAAAAAAACAGAAAATAGTCTCTATATTTGTGTTGATTCAATTCTTTAAGCAGTGAAAGTAGAAAACATCCAAAGAGCACCTAATTTTTTAATGCAATTTTATATAATACCAGTCAGGATTTAGTTGCTCATTTACTCATTTGCTGAACCATTTAATCCTAGGATTACACTATGAACAGCTCACCAGACCATCTCAGGGTAACACACAACCATTCACATCCACACCTAGGCTAATTGAAACAGGTAATTAGCCTAACGTGTATGCCTTTAAACTGTGTGAGGAAACCAGAGTACCCGGAGGGAACAAACACAAGCATGGGGAGAACATGCAAACTCTGAAATACCCAATCCTGGGACTCTTATCTCAGCCTGCCACAGGTGCCAAAGACCAAGTCGTGACGAGGCAGCTAGGACAAGAGATTTTATTCAGCGGTGAGACTATTCCTGTGATGGGGACCATACTAACCTAAAAAGTGACTATAAAAGGAGTTAGTCAGTGGATGATGAATCTGACTGGACTGTGATTTATTGATTATGTTATACAATGCATTAAAAAAAAGATCAAGATTCCATTACATCTGTTTTTGAGGGCATCAAAAAAAACAAAAACAAAAACAAAACAGTAATGATACTTTCAGTTTGTGTGCTGTTTTGTACAGTGTTAACCTTTTATTTTCTAACTGTGAATGCTGTGAGATGCATGGATATGGTGGAGAAATTAACATATATAAAATAAAGATTTATGATTCCCTAAAGAATGAAATCTTGATTTTTTTTTTCATATCAGAAGTTATTGCTATTGGTACAGCAGCATACTGTGTTCATTCAGTAATACAGTTCTTGCTTTCCCTTATTTTGGGCTTGCTAGCTTTAGACACTTCACTGGGATTAAGCCCGAGAAACATGGGCGTTCAAAAAGACATCCAAGATGGTCCAAAAGACGATGCAGACTGCAATCCATATGTTCCCATCCTAGTGAAAAACCTGACAGACTTTAGGTGACACTTTATACAGGTTAGTTATCTGTCCCTTTTCATTTGAAATATTTCTTTGCCCATAAATTATTTCATTTCTCAGCATAGAGGTTAGCATGTCCAACTCACATTAAGAAGGTCCTGGGTTCAGGTCTCGGGTTCAGGCATTTATATGTGAGCTTTGCATGTTCCTCCAGGCACACCGGATTCCTCCCACAGTCCAAAAAGATTCACATTAGGCTAACTGGCTGCTCCAAATTACTAGGAACATTGAGATGTGACCCTAATAGATTTAAACAGTTCGGCAAACGATGAATTTCTTCTTTCTCAATCTCTAAAAACTTCAGAAGTGGATGTGTGAAAGTATATGTAGAGCCTATGAAGCCTCTAAAGATATCAGAGCAGTATGGCCACTTCTAGTCTAGCCTAGCTTAGTTTTGCTGGACAAAGCAGGTTTCAGGTTTCAGGTGGAGTGAAAATTCTATGTAATTAATTACCCTCATTTTAGCTAATTTGATCAGGCACAATAATTTTCAACACAGTTTGAGTGTCAAAACACCAGCACTGTGAAAAATTAAATCACCCCTTTTACGTCACACATATTACTACATATTAATTGGTGTATGAACACAGAGCTTTTTTTCGAAGCCAAACGTCAAAAGGAGGATTATATATATTATTAGTGATTCCAAATATATTATTTCAGTGGAAAAGGATGCGGTTGCTATAATCCTGTAAAAATGTCGACAAATCACTGCCCCGCAGTCCGCTGGGAAATATCTGGTCAAATGCTCCCATTCCTCCCTCCTTGTGCATGACCCTTCCTTGCACAAACCAGCAGTAAAATCAAAACCCATGCATGCGAAGGGGCTGTAGCTTAAGAAGGATCTCCGATGGCTGGGTAGAAATTGCTGGAGCCCTGAAGAGATGTTACATTATATTATTTTCTAATATAACATTATTGAATACATTCATTTAGTTTTTTCTGAACCACTTAATCCTAATTAGGGTCGCGGGGAGGCTGACTCCCACCTTACCCGAATCTGGGCGAGGGCAGAGTACACCCTGTACAGCTCGCCAGGCCATCACAGTTATTGAATACATTTTAACTATTTTCTAGGGCTGTCCACTAATTAAACGTAAATTCATCTATATTAAAATCATATCCTTTTTTTCCCTGTGAATACATGTTTAGCATTTAAATATAAGCAGGTTTCTATTTGTCTGTGACAACCAATAAGCATGGCAGACAACCTGATATACATAAAATGTATGTGTGTATGTGTTCTGTGTGAGATAGCAAGAGAGAAAGAGAGAGCTTGGGCCTTAAAGACTATTTACTGTCATGTGTTAAGCAATTTAACACAAACTCAATCACTCTTTTGCCGAACTGCTTAATCCTACAACCGTTGCTGGATCCTATCTCAACCAACACTGGATAAAGGCATAGTATACCCTGAACTGCTTGCTAGACCACTGCAGGGCCAACACACACAACCATTCACACTCACATCCACACCTAGGGACAGTTTGAAACATCCAATCAGCCAAATCTGCATTTTTTTGGACTGTGAGAGAAAACTGGCGTAATCAAAAGAAACCCATGCAAACATGGGGAGTGGTATACTCCACACTGAAAACCCCCTTTTTTTTTTTTCTATTTTAGAGGATAATACATCAATGTGCAAAAATAAATCATTGATCATTTGCATGGTTTCAATTTATTATGGCGTACCATCATAATACAAAGTTCGTTTTGTTGTAAAATTATTTTTACCAGGATAATTAATAGTACCTGGTATGTCATGCTTTTAAGAATGGCCACACGTGGCATTGTGGCATAGTGATTAGCACATCCACCTCATAGCAAGAAAGTCCTGGGTTCGAGACCAGGGCTCAGGTGTTTCTGTGTGGAGGTTGTATGTTCTCCTCATGTTTGTGTGGGTTTCCTCCAGTTACTCCAGTTTCCTCCCACAGTCCAAAGACATGCACATTAAACTAATTGGCTATTCCAAATTGTCCCTTGGTGTGGCTGTGAATGTGAATGATTGTGTTGTTGCCCTGCAATGGTTTTTTAACTGTTTTGGGTGTACTCTGCCTTTGCCCAGTGGTGGCTATGATAAGCTTTAGCCTCACTACAAACCTAATAAGGTAAAGCAGTTTGGCAAATAAGATAACATCCCATAACACCTTAAACACATATGGCTGGCTGTTCTTGGGATCCACTTATCAAAGTAATTACACTATATTCTATGTTGTACAAGATGACTGTAAAATTATCATTCATCCAATCATTGCATTCGGCCCACACTGAAGCCAGCTGTGAAGTGACAGCTCTGTGTCCATTGCAAGGCACCTTTCATAGACAAATTCCCACATTTCAGATCTATGTGCATTGAAGCACAACCATTTTTCACAACACTTTTTCTGATGTATTTCTATATGTTAGTTTTTATTAGTGGGAAGAAATCCAAGAAACTCTGGGAAACACATACAAACATAGGGAGGACATGCAAAAATTAACCAAGACACTGAACAAATCAAGGACCCCAGAGCATCATCATTGTGCCCTGGAAAAATTCAGAAGAACTAGAATTTGGCAGAAAGAAGTTACATGTGACTAAATATTTTAATATCATGCCAGAGCATCAATATAGATCTCATGAAGGAAGAAATTATAGACTAGTTTTAAAGCATGGAGTGGTTGCTCTGTCTATGCTTTCTCATTTCAAGTAACATCCCCAAATATTTTCATACCACAGCTATTCTAAGTACATTCAGCTTATTCTCCCTTTTCAGACATGTGTCTGAGCTTGGATCTTAGCATGCCTGGCAGGCATAACATTATGGATGGCAGCTCATCATCTGAAACTAAGTCCCTGAAAGACTGACTATGTAACATTGGAGGCACATCCGGATGCGAAGATCCCTAAAGAAATCTCAGATTACCATCTGTCATGATAAGTAACACTGGTTTATTTCTTGACTTTGAACTATCATTCTCTTCTCGTATTGCTACCTTAACTCAGTTGTGTGTCTTGGTCAGCTGCTTGACATCTTTAGATGATGAAACCATAATGATACTATGGCAATCCATTCAAAATCCAAGAGAGAGAAACTGACCATCTTCTATAAATGGGGCTATGATGCTATCTTCTCTCCTGTCAGACACAGAGGCTCTCTCCAGATGGGCATCTGAGAACTCATGGAGGTATTAAAGGGCACATCAATGTAATAGTTTGTTTCATAAATTTCTGAGAAAAAACATCCTAGGTTACACTTTCACTGGTTGATAGCCATCAAATGATAATACCCAATCAAGTTTTTTATCCCTTCCATTTTTGGGAAGTCCTCTGCATGCCATTATGCAGCTCAGATGGTTGTCCTGTGTCTATTTGGTGGCCCAGTGTACCCACCACAGGAAATTCAATAAGGCTGCTGCATTGCTGGGTTGATGTTGATTGGTTGTTATGTCACTGACTTGCATGATGACAGAGAGCAATTTAAAAAAGCAAATTTATTATTAATAACCCAGAAAATAGAGGGTCATACATCACAGTTCAGACTCACGCAGAATGAACAACATACAATCTAGCTCCGAAAAGGAGACAGACTTGCAGGTAAATAAATGTTCCTGGAGACACAAATAAAATGAGAAGCTTGAGAAAACATGAGCTCATTAAACAGTTCCTTAAACTAATAAGAGAGATGATAAAATAAAAGTAATAATCAGCTTGTGAAATGTAAAGGCAGTAAAAAGCAAACCCAGGCTCAGACAACTATCAATTGAGATATCAGGATCTTTGATTTTATGCAGTGCCTCAATCTGTACATTATTCCCAAATTCTTCACCAAGGTCCCTTTGAGCCACTAGTACAGCTAATAATACAAGGAATATTTGCATCATTTTTTCTTTGAACCAGCACTCCGGCGGTTTAATTAATTTCCCCAAGGTGTCTAAATAGTTGCCACTCTCTTTCTTCAGAATAATAGTTTGTTTTAAGATGTTTTAGGGTGGTACAGTGGTTAGCACATTTGCCTCACAGCAGGAAGGTCGTGGGTTCAATTCCCTTGAGTTGTCCTGAGACAATTTCAAGGTCCCGTTTTCTTCCACAGTCCCAAAACATGCACAGTAGGCTGATTGGCAGTTCCAAATTGCCCCTAGGTGTGAGAATGAGTCTGAATGGTTGCACGTAACCCTGCAATGGCCTTGCCTTTACCCAGAGTCGGCTGAAAAGGAAGCCAGCCTCCCCGTGACGCTATTTAGGATTTAGCGGCTTATAAAATAAATAAATAAATGGAATAAATGTATTAGATTAATGGTATTGGTAGTCTCAGAACTATTTGTACTGGCATGATGGCTTCGATATGTTTAAGAGCCTCTTGCAAATACTTTAAGTCCATATATTTAATACTCACAGCTATAATATTAAAGAAGTCATCATCCCCCAGTGTGTCCAGGATGGAAAACACTGTTTGCTTGGCAATCGTCAGTCTGAGCCCTTTCATGCTGCCACTCACGTCCACTAGAATTACCACATCTTTAGGAGATGTAGCCGCTTGTATATACCTGCGCACAAACACACACACACACACACACACACACACACACACACACACACACACACACACACACACACAGTTAGCTGCCAATTATGTGTGTTAATATTACAAAGTTTGCTTCAATCATTTTGTATCAGTAGTTGTTTTACAGAACATGCACTTTTGTGAAAGATAAGTCTATAGGAAATGTGACTACATACCATTTACGATTTCGACAGTCAAATGCTATAACTCCATGTTCATTAGGTGTCCACTTTATACCTATACAAGGGAAATCATATTTAAGGTCAAAATCATAATTTACAGAGACACACCTCCTTATTCAGTATATTTAGCTGACGGAATAAGTAATTAACCAAGCAAATTTTGCCATAAACACCTTATGATGTACATATATCCCAACACTGAGCCCCGCCCAGCCTAATGTTTATCTTGATGGAGACAAATCTAGCCATATAATTTCACTCATGGGCACCACAGTGGTATAGTGGATAGTACATCTGCCTCACAGCAAGGAGGTCCTGGATTTGATTTCTAGGCTCAGGCATTTCAGTGTGAAGTTTGCATGTTCTCATGGTGTTTGTGTGGGTTTCCTCTCACAGTTCAAAGACATCTACTTTAGGCTAACTGGCTCCAAATTGACCCTAGCTGTGAGTGTGAATGGTGTGTGTCTGTGTGTTGCCCTGCAACGGTCTAAGCTGTTTGGGGTATACCCCACCTTTGCTCAGAGTTGACTGAGATAGGCACCCAGACCAACCAAATGACATGGTCAACCAAGCCCACTCCCACCTCACCCCCACATCCCACACCCAGTATGCTTAAACCCACCTGGGTACTGTCTGAAGAAACCCTTAGCACTCCCAAAGTACTGCCATATGAGGGACGGGTCTCTCTCAAAGTTATCCACAAAGACCTTATTAAGTGCCTCAGACCAGTATACTCCATTCACTATTGCTGAGTCTGAGAGGACAAAAGAAAGAAGAAGAGAGAAAGTATAAGTATGTGTACTGATAACTTTAAACAACAGCTTAACAATAGAATTGTTTTTTATAAAGCAATAGCAATGTTATCAACTGTACATCATATCTCAAAACTCTACAACTTTACTGTTTTACAGTCTACCTTCACTGAATATTCTAATCATGCCATAAGAGCAAACAATAATAAATACAAACATTTAGATGTAAGATCTATCTTATCTGTTTAGAGATAAAATCTAAGACATTGTGTCAAAATAGTATGCATATTCATTTTTGCAGTTCGCAGAGGAACCACACAGATCTTAAACAGGGGTGGCACAGTGGTGTAGTGGTTAGCACGTTGGTCACAGCAAGTAGGTCTTGGGTTTGAGTCCCAGACTCGGGCATTTCTGTTTGGAGTTTGCATGTTCTCCCCGTGCTTATGTGGGTTTCCTCCAGGTACTTCGATTTCCTCCCACAGTCCAAAAACATGAAATTTTTCTACCATGGTATAATGAAGTTTAAATGAAATACGCTCAAAGTGCAAAATTTAGGCTTTGTGTGAGTGTATTTTAACCTAGTATATTAGGAAGTGGCGAATGCTGATTCTGTCTGGCTGCATCGCAACCTGAAACTTGAAATGTTTCCAAATGGTTTTAACATGGGTCGTTAAAAGTTATTTTTGGTTTGTCAAGTAGTGAACACAATGCTGAGGAGGGTTTGCTCACCTTTTTTATAGGGTTGGGTCTATCAATAGGGGAAGGGTGGTTCAATTCAAACTAACCTGTCATTCGTCTGAAATTTAAGTTCACAAAAGGTCCCAAATGGCAAAAGAGTGGCAAATAGTTACTTACTGTCCTTTTTGCATCATTTCATGCAAATGTTGCTAATTGTCGGTAAACATCATTAAATGTTGTTATTGTGAAAGCAAACCTTGGTTCTTGCAAACATTTATCAGAAAGTTGGCAAATACAAAAATCACAACATTTGACAGCATTAACCGCTTTGTAAGATACAGAAAACACTTTAAAACTGCTATTCCATGGCCATGTGTGTGCTATTTCCTTACATGTAACCAAATCCTCAAGTAAATAGCTGTAATGCTGATTTCAGAAGTGGCATTTGCATTTGAGATTTAAGAAAAATCTACTGCTATTAAGTTGTATTAAATTGTAAAAGCACTATACAAACAAACTGAACTTGTATAAACTCCTGTCCTGTCAGTGATTGTTATAGGCCACAAGTCATCAAATCTTTGCCAGGTGACTCATTTACTTTTATTATACCTGTACGTCTTGTCAAATTGTGACTGCATGACTGCAGGCTTATGTACGGATCCAATTCAATCATAAAGTTTGCAGACGACACCATTGTAATTGGACTCATCAGTGACAATGATGAGTCTGACTACAGGACAGAGTTAAAGCACCTAGCCACATTGTGCTCCGACAATAACCTGCTCCTGAACACCAGCAAAACCAAGGAGCTCATTGTGGACTTCATGAAGGAGAAGGGTGACACTCGTGACCCCATCCATATAAACGGCATGGCTGTCGATTGTGTCGCCAGCTTCAAATTCCCGGGGACCCACATCTCAGAGAGCCTGTCCTGGTCAACCACCACCCCCAGCCTGGTCAAAAGGGCCCATCAGCACCTCTTCTTCTTGAGGACACTGAAGAAGAACCACCTGTCTGCTGAAATCCTGGGTAACTTCTACCACTGTGCAACAGAGAGCATCCTGACCAAATGCATCAATTTTTGCTCTTTTGCTGACTGCAAGGCATATATAGTAGATTCTTATCTATAGTAGATTCTTCAGGCACCTTTTAGTCTGGGTGAGCCATGCAGTGAAGTCTTCATGGTGGTTTGCTTTTTTTTGTCAGCAAAGTCTTCCTGTAGTCATTGGATTTCCTCCTTCATATCTGTGTCAAAATTTAAATTGCACAAGAAGCAATTAGACTGCTTTGTTTATTCAATCACTTTAGTAAGGCAGCAAAGTGGCTTAGTAGTTAGCATGACTGCAAGAAAATTCTTCGTTTGAGTCCCAGGCTCAGGCATTTCTGTGTAGAGTTTGTATGTTCTTCCTCATCATCATCATTATCTTCTTCCGCCTATCCGGGGCCGGGTTGCGGAGGCAGCAGTCTAAGCAGGGATGCCTAGACTTCCCTCACCCCAGACACTTCCTCCAGCTCTCCCGGGGGGACCCCGAGGTGTTCCCAGGCCACCCGAGAGAAATAGTCTCTTCAGCACGTCCTAGGTCTTCCCCGGGGTCTCCTCCCGGTAAGACACGCCTGGAACACCTCCCTAGGGAGGCGTCCAGGAGGCATCCGATAGAGATGCCCAAGCCACCTCAGCTGACTCCTCTCGATGCGGAGGAGCAGCGGCTCTACTCCGAGCTC
>JAOUQZ010044433.1:0-11552 GCA_028564935.1 Neosilurus hyrtlii | reverse complement strand
CTCCATGTGACCTGATATGAACGACCTTCCAGGTAGGAAGCAAACCATTGCCATGCTGAACCACAAATTCCTAGACTTTTTTTTACAGTTTACAGTATACATATACAGTAATAAATAAATATAAACTCTTTTACAAAAACTTCATGTTAAACTGTAGTGAATTTCTTGCTAAATCCACCCAAATAAGGATGAGTTTCCTTTCTGAGTCTGGTTCCTCTCAAGGTTTCTTCCTCTTGACGACTGAGGGAGTTTTTCCTTTCTACCACCACCACACAGTTGCTCATTAGGAATGCATAGAATTAATAGAAAAATGTTCAAACTCATAAATTTTAATTCTTTGTTTTACTATATAAAGCTGCTTTGCAACAATGTCCACTGTCTATACAAAAAGAATTGAATTGAAATTGAATAAAACTCTTCTGGGTCTGATCACTCAGAAGTGCTAGGTATATGCTAATGAAGTCAGGGGCGGTGGTGGCCCTGTGGTGGGGTGCTGGGTTGCAGAACTCAGGGTAAGGTGTTCGGGCCCCACTGTCGCCGGGTCGTCGCCCCCCGATGCAGCTGGCTGGTTTGTTGGGGGCTGGCTGTGTCACTTGCTACCTGTGGTGGAGGGCATGTGGGGAAGCAATTGCTGACTTTCATGGAGAGTGGGCTGCATTGCTGTCAGTGTGCTTCTGCCTTGTGATGGCTTAGCAAGCTGTCGAGGGTGTACTCTTCCCTCGCCCAGATTCGACTGAGAAGGGCACCAGCCTCCCCGTGACCCTAAGGATTAAGCGGTTCAGAAAATGAATGAATGAAAGTTATAGTCCTTTTATCCACACCATCTATAATAACAGTTTAGGATACAAATAGGCTACACTGTTCCAGATGATACACATACAGTTATTATGTTATTGTCCTCACAATGCTCACCCATCCTTATAATGTCGCATTTCTCATTTTGAGGTTTACATTAATATGCATACCAAGGGTCAGCAGTTGGCAGCCCAACGTTTGGATGCAAACCCAGCAAAGTATATGGCAACTCAAAAAGTGCTTTTTTTTCTTTCTTTTTTTTTTAAAGATCCCAAAATCAAGGGTTTGTTTTCTGTTTTAATAATATTTACTTTTCTGGAAGGCTTCCCACCTAGGTTTTAAAGTGTGACTGTGGAGATTTGCCCATTTAGTTACAAACGCATTGGTGAGTTCAGGCACTGATGTTGGGTGGAAAGGCCTAGTACACTTTCTGATTTCTAATTTGAACCCTGTGGTGTTCAGTAGGGTTGATGTCAATGTCAGAGCTCTCTACACATGCTAATCGAGTTCTTCCACTCCAATCTTGGCACACCATGTCTTCGTAGAGCTCAGATTGTGCACAAGGGCACTGTCATGCTGGAACATGTTTAGTTCCAGTGAAGAAAAATTGTAAAGCTACGGCCTACAAAAACTTTGTTGTTTGTGGAAGGACCACACTCCGGAGTGATGATTCACAATTTTAGCCCCATTGGGTATTTTCCTGATGAAACACAAGATGTAGTAGTATTAGTGCAGATTGGGCGGCACAGTGGCGCAGTGGTTAGCATGTCCGCCTCACAGCAAGAAGGCCTGGATTCGATTACCAGGCTCGGGAGTTTCTGTGTGCAGTTTGCATGTTCTCCCTGTGTTTGTTTGGGTTTCCTATCAAATTGCCCCTAGGTGTGAGTGCTGGCCCTGCGATAGTCTGGCGAACTGTTCAGGGTGTACCCTTTCCTCGCCCAGAGTCGGCTGAGATGGGCGCCAGCCACCCCGTGACCCTAAGTAGGATTAAGCGGCTTAGAAAATGATTGAATGATCCACATTTAAACAACAGGTGTTGAGCCAAATTGCTGTACAAAATGGTATAAAATAAACAATTACAAACCATAGTGCAAAAACAGATGATTAGAAATTTAGTTACCACCACCCCTCATACAGGTAAACACAGGGAAAGGCAGAGGAGCCTGGGACTCAAACTCAGGACCATCTTGCTGTGACTCATACGTGCTAACCACTATGTGTCACCTGGAGTCAGATGTATTAAAAAATTTTGATAGAGGGGGGTAAGACATGATGTGAAGTGGAACATCATTCCAAGTTCTATGGACAACAATTGAGAAAGCTCCTTTAACGTCAGCTTTCAGCTAAAATCTTTCGACTACAAGAAGCAGTTGTCTGGATGACCTCAGTGAACTCAGTGCCAAGAAGCATTGTGAATCATTTCAAACTGATCTGCCTTATTAACTAACAGCTGTGAATTAATCATGAAGCTGGACCTTCACAAATTTACCAAAAACCCCTGCTCTTTACAGTCTTTTTGGAAGCCTACATGGATGCAGTCTCACTGATACTATCTTGCATCATTCCAAGATGGAGTAGATGACTGTAGAAAGAAGCATGAAGAGTTCAACAATCAATATCAATAGACAGAAAAGGGCTTCAAATGTGTGTAAACGTTTCCATTAACAATCTTTCATTAAGCTGCACAAAGTGGATATAAAAACCTTGATTTGTGGCTATCAAATCTAGAAAAATTTGAAAGCAGTATCTCTTCATGGCTCTGGCTTAATACCCTACACACACATACACACACAGACAAGCTCTGCCGCGTCACAACAGCTTCATCACAGAGCAGAGAGAGGAACTCATCTTCATTCAGCTATATAAACTACTCACTCAGCAGTAAGGAAACCCCTAAAACAATAGGGTGACACACTCTGACTGCAGGTTTGTGCACAGTAGGGTCACACACAAGCATGAAGACACCAAAGTATTTAATTGGTTATTTCCCAGTGGACTGCGAGGGTGATTGTTCAATGTTTTTACAGTGGGCAAAGATGACAGAATTTTTTCAGACCTTTTTTTTTTTTTTTTTTTTACAGATCTCATAAGTTATTGTTTGTTGTCAGGGTGTAAAGACCATTTGAACTAATATAACAGTCTGTGTATACAGCTAAAATTTTCCAACCCCTGCTTTAAGTAATTGTAAAGTATTTTTACTTTTAGGGCGGCACGGTGGTGTGGTGATTATCTCTTACTCCTCACATCAAGACGCTCCTGGGATTGAGTCCTGGGCATGAGTGTTTCTGTGTACATGTTCTCCCAGTGTTTGTGTGGGTTTCCTGCGGGTACTCTGGGTTTTTCCTCCAACAGTACAAAGACATGCACATTAGCCTAATTGGCTGTTCCAAATTTCCCCTGGGTGTGTGTGGGTGTGTGTGTGTTGGCCGAGCGATGGTCTGGCAAGCTGTTCAAGGTGTACCTTGCCTTCACCCAGTGTTGGCTGAGACAGGCTCCAGCCTCCCTGCGACCCAAGTAGGATTAAGCGGCTTGTATGAGTGAGAATTTTTAATATTAGAAAACATCTCTGTAATCATACACAACTTTTTTTTTTTTAAATACAGCCTGACTTTTTCAGTTCTGTCGCAGTATTTTTACTATTTAATGCTCCCAGTGATGTCCATGTGACTGCTGTAGTGAGAACGGGGACTCAGAGGGACACAGCGTGGCTTTTGGACGCCATTTAGCTTGTACACTGTTTGGGACGTAGGCCACGCTTGTATCTTTCTGACCAATCAGAATCGTTCCTTCGGAGTCCGTCCTCCCGAGCACGACGCTGTTTGGTTTCCTGGCTGTGGGCGTTGGTGTTTGCGGTTCAGCCAATCGGGATGGGTTTCTCCCTGCACGCTGCTCGCTCCCGACAGGATCGTAGGCCGCGCTGCCGATCAAACACTCCGCTGTGTGCACTACACTGAGCGGCGGCTCGTTTCTCGCGGACGGCGGCGCGTTGAGCGACGGACACAAGCGGCGGTTTGCAGTTCGTTTCTATGGACCACGACGCCGCTCACTTTCGCGAGTGTTGAGCCGGAGACGACCGCACTAGCCCCTCTCTCTCTGGCTCTCTCCCTCACGCGCGCACACGTCACGGTAAGTAACGGCGTGTTCTTTTTTGGGGGTTTGCGTGGGCTGCTCTCGTGCTGTTATTATTACTCCACACTGCTTGACTCGCGCGCGCGTGTTTATGTAACGCTCTCTCTCTCTCTCTCTCTCTCTCTCCTGCGCCTGGTACGCATTCGGTGTTGCTTGGTTACGCCTGCCGTGTTTTCTTTTCTTCTCCTTCTCTTGATCAGGTTGATACAGTATCAATAGTAACTTTCTGTTGGCGGCGTTTACAGCCCCACGCGCTCCGGTTTGCTAATGAAAGCGACGCGCGGTCGTCGTCGGGAAGTCTGTGTCATAATGCAGTTCCGCTCTGCGCGAGCGAGTCCAGGACGGGAGCGCGCGCGCCTTCCTGCGCGTGTGTGTGTGTGTGTTTGTGTTTGTGTTTATTAAATATAGTGTTTGTACACAGGGTCGTTTGTTTACATCTGCACATCCTGCGGTATTTAAACGCACAGTGCCGTCCAATTACATTTATTACAGCCCGGTGAAGTTGTGCACCTGTTCCATGCGCCTCTGGCTGGCAGTGAGCTCACACAAGCTCACACTGACCCTCACACACAACTGACTCTCACACACAAGCTCACACTGACCCACACACACAACTGACCCTCACACTGAAGCTCACACTGACCCTCACACACAACTGACCCTCACACTGAAGCTCACACTGACCCTCACACACAACTGACGCTCACACAGACCCTCACACTGACCCTCACACTGAAGCTCACACTGACCCTCACACACAACTGACCCTCACACTGAAGCTCACACTGACCCTCACACACAACTGAAGCTCACACTGACTCTCACACTGAAGCTCACACTGACCCTCACACACAACTGAAGCTCACACTGACTCTCACACTGAACCTCACACACAACTGACCCTCACACTGAAGCTCACAGTGACCCTCACACACAACTGACGCTCACACAGACCCTCACACTGAAGCTCACAGTGACCCTCACACACAACTGACGCTCACACTGACGCTCACACACCACTGACCCTCACACTGACCCTCACACACAAGCTCACGCTGAAGCTCACACTGACCCTCACATTAAAGCTCACACTGAAGCTCACACTGACCCTCACACTGAAGCTATCATTGAAGCTCACGCTGACCCTCATGCTGACGCTGATGCTCACGCTGACGCTCACGCTACTTCACTCCATGGTATCATTAAACAGTAATGAGCTACTGAGTTGGGATTCAGGACAAGGGGGAGTCTTGCAGTGTTTAATGGATCTCAACATTAAAGTATCACTAAGGTTGTTTAGAACATCTACCTCACAACAAGAAGGTCCCAGGTTCAGGGTTCTGTGTAGAGATTGCATGTTCTCCTTGTGCAAGCATGGGTTTCCTTAGGGTCCTTTGGTTTCCTTGCACGGTCCCGAAGCATGCGGGTAGGTAAGGTAAGTCCGTTGGGCTTTTACACCCGAGCCTAGTGGCTCATCAGGCCAGTGCTTATCCCTGGTTTCTGTAGCGTGAAGCGACTAGGAGTTCAACTCCTCCTGGATGTGAGGCTAGTCCATCGCAGGTTACCTTCCCAGTATATTTTTACTGGTACCCATTGTATACTGCTGGGTGGACTTGTGGTTAAGACCTTGCCCAGGGGTTAAGCACGGTGGGGCTCCAACGGGGATTCGAAACCATGATCGAACCCATGATCTCTCGATCGTGAGCCTGACACCCTAACCGCTAAGCAACCGGCCCCGAAGCATGCACATTAGGCTAATTAGCTGTTTCAAATTGCCCCAAGTGTGAATGGTTGTGTGTGTTGGCCCTGTGATGGATTGGTAGCTGTTCAGGGTGAACCAGGTTTCGCCCAGAGTTGGCTGAGATAGGCTGCAGCCTTCTCGTCACCCTTAAAAGGATTAAGCAGTTCCGCAAATGAGTGAGCGATTGAGCAAAATCACTAAGGTGCTAAACTGTGCCTGTCAGAATCACTGAGCTGGTCCATTCACATGTACTACTGTCAGTGAGCATCTGTAAACTAGACAGGTGCCTACAGTGAACTTTTAAATCCTTTCTGATTCAAGACTGATGTGTACCATGAATCCAAGTTCTCCACGTTTCCATGATAAAGATGCAAATTTAGTAGTTTATCTTTAAATTGCGATACTCGTGAGAAAGCATTTCTGAGAGGGTAGAATAAATCCTTTCAACTAGCAAAATGAACACATTCTGCTTAAATGCATACCTGTTAGTTGACAGTTGCCATGAATGAAGGAATAGATTTTAGTGTTTTTACAAAAAAAATACAAAGTAGTTGTGGGAGCTCTTCTGTATTTTCACCATTTCCCCACCTTTACCCACTGTACCACATCCTACATTGTACAGGATTTAGTAATCGAATTACTTTGCACTCGGCATACTGAAGCTTTTGTGTGACTGCTTTCTTCAGCAGTGGTCTACAAAGTCCCATAACACTTTGTACCAATAACCCAAACTCCTTGTTTTTTTCCGTCCATTAGCAAGCTATTCTAATCGTTTTGTGGACTCAGTAAAATATCTAAAATATCTAAATCAGCATTTCCACATGACTTATCTTTAGTGATCATTACCATGGAGCAGCACAGTCTTTTTGCCAACCTCAATAACCGTTCATTCCTGATTCTCTCTGTTGTGTGTTAAACCAGATTCAGTAGTAGATATCAGACCTATGAGTCCTCAGCCCATGTTCAGTACAGTGGTTATGCTCCGTGACTGACTTTGCCACTTACAAGGCAGCTGAGGACGTTGTACTCTGAGAGCAGACATGGTCATGAACGCTGTAAGTAAAACAGTCTCCTATTAGCCCCTGATATAAATCTTCTGTGCGCATTTTTAGCGAGTTGTCATGACAAATAAATAGATGTGGTAGAAGAAGAATTATAAAGCATGACTTATTACTGCTTGGACTGAGGTCTTTCTGTGAACCTGAAAACCTTGGGCCTTCTGTCATTCTTGTCAGATTTTGGTTTTTGGAGCGTGTGGTGTGCGTGCGTGTGTGTGTGTGTGTGTGTGTGTGTGTGTGTGTGAGTGTGTGTTTGTTTAACCACTACGCTTCACACGCTGTCCCTTCACTCTTATTGCATTCTGTTTTCTCTGAAGAAAACTGGCGCTGTGTACTGAAATGTGGAATGGCATTTTCCCTAATCCCCACAAAGCGTAGTGTATTAAGAGTGCTCAGCATTCCTTTTGTGTCTGTATTGTCTAGTCACTAAGCTAATCTATTGCAACGTAAAATTTAATATGTGCGGGATATCTC
Organism: Neosilurus hyrtlii; assembly: GCA_028564935.1. Lineage (NCBI taxonomy): Eukaryota > Metazoa > Chordata > Actinopteri > Siluriformes > Plotosidae > Neosilurus > Neosilurus hyrtlii. Next base: position 4,355 of record JAOUQZ010044433.1, on the reverse strand, counting down.
TCATCATGGCGGCACGGTGGCGTAGTGGTTAGCACTTCCGCCTCACAGCAAGTCCTGTCCTGGGTCCGATTCCCAGCTCGGGCGTTTCTGAGTGGAGTTTGCATGTTCGCCCTGTGCTTGCGTGGGTTTCCTCCGGGTACTCCGGTTTCCTCCCACAGTCCAAAAACATGCACAGTAGGCTAATTGACTGTTCCAAAATCACCCCTAGGTGTGAGTGTGAGTGAGAATGGTTATGTGACTGATGGCCCTGCGATGGCCTGGCGAGCTGTCCAGGGTGTGCCCCGCCCTCGCCCGGGGTCGGCTGGGATGGGCGCCAGCCTCCCCGCGACCCTAATTAGGAATAAGCGGTTCAGAAGATGAATGAATGAATATCTCTCATCATCAGTGTATAAGAATATTCCTTAAATATTGCACATGGCGGGACGTGGTTTCAGGCAAACAGACAACAGCTCTCACATGTTTGATGTTATCCTAACTTCTCAGACTGTAAGGAATAAAGCACTTCAAGATGTGCTTTTGTGGTGAAAATTTTTTTGTCACATACAAATTATACACAGTACAGTATGGAGTGAAATGCTTAGTACGACTGTCCAAAATGTAAAAAATAAACTATCAAAGTAACAAGAAGAAAAGAACAATAACTAAAACTTTAAAGGATTTTAAAGGTCAGATAAATATAAAAATGCAAAAAGATAAAGAAAATATATAGAATAAAATAAAATATACATACAAGAAAATATAGGATACCAAATAAATATAAATATAAAAAAATAAACAAACAAACAAACAAACAAACAAAAATATATATATATAGTTTTGCTAACACAGCTCTACACAATCCGCTTATTAAATGATCATTAATGTTGTTGAACATTTGAAAACAAATCTGTTCTGTTATAGATGGCCGCATTGGATAAGACATACTTTTTATTCAAGAGCAATGGTGACTGTTTAAAAGAAAAACGGCAGGTCTCTTTAAACAACTCATTAGTGGTTAAACCGCATACAATATCTATCAACAGATCTAAGTGCTATATTGCATCAGTTTTTAAGGAAGCATTTCTTACAATACAAAAATGCAATCTCAAATTACTTGTAAAAAAGCGTTCAAAAATCAAATGAGTCTTTATTGTGCATTCTGTGAAGGCTTTCTTACATTTGTAGGGAAGTCTGTTGGGCGTCACCAGAACTGGAGTGTATCCTGGTTTTTGTAGCATTAAGTGACTAGTAGTTCAACTCCTCCTGGATGGGATATTAGTCCATCACAGGTTACCTTCCCTGAATTTTTACTAGTACCCATTAATACTGCTGGTTGGCAGAGGCACAGTTGTGTTTAAGACCTTGCCCAGGGATGTTAGAGCATTGGGGGTCTAACGGATACATTTGTAGCAGGCAAAAAATAGAGTTGTGACAGGATTGTATCTCTTTTAGTTGATAGATATGGTGTGTGTGTGTGCATTGAACTGTATTTAGACTGTAACGGTGACTGGCCGTTTGTAGGTTATTTGGAAATGTGACATGGAGCCGCCATATTGGAAACAAGAACATTGTGGTTGGAATGTTACTGAATGATGGCATGCTGAAAAAAGCAAAATCTACCAAAGTAAAAGCGTGTTACACCATAAATTGCAATAATTACCAGAAAGTAGAATCCAGAAGAGCCGGAATAACGTTCCACAAGTGAGTTTTAACCTATTAATAGCTAGATATAGACTAGGCCTAGGCTGATTTCTATGAATATTTGTCATAGTCTGTCAGACTGTCTAGATTAGATCTATTGTAGCTCTATTTCTCTATAAAGTATAATTCGTATCCAGATTCTAGAAAGACTTATATTCTCATATTTCAATTAGAACCGTAGTAGTATAATGTATTATGCAATGTTAAGGGATGTTTTTATTATGTACTGAAATCCTCAAAAGTACAAAAACACAGTAACAGCATTTGTGTGGTTTGAAAAAAAGACCTGCATGTTCTCTGAAATATCCATTAAGTCTATTATGCTAAAGTTAAATGCTGCATTGGTTACACTGTGGACTGAATGTGTAAACTGGGTACTTTCTGCAAACTGTAAACCGGTGAGTCTTTGGCACTGTGGTAATAGGCTAGTTTGGTTTTACAATTGAAACTCTGTACAGTATTTTTCTTTTGTTTTTTTTTTGTTTAAAATGCTCTCAAAGTTTGGACTTTGTTCTTTTGGTCTATTCCTCTAGATTTGCTTTTTGCTATTTTCTCTGTTTTTGGTCATCAGGCCTGCTCGTGCAGCACGTTGTGTGACAGTCAGTGCATAATAGTCTGTGCAAAACAGCAGTACAGGTATATGAATTTACCAAAGCTTTAATGCAATTTTTTTGGACTTTACTAGAGTTACTCAATGAATTGTTTCAGCCTACTGTTATCACTTGAATTATAGCAGGTGTAAACAGTGTTTCCCTGTCCAGTGGACAGACTCAATGGAATGAATGAATCATATGTACAAAAATGTCAAAACATCATACAAAAATAAACCAAATAAAATAAACTATAAAAAGAATCCTTTCACACAAGAATTCTTCTCATTGATTGGTGTATTTCAGGTGCCACATTCATTACTCAAGGCTCACCCATGGCTTTTTAGTAAAGGGTGAAGGACCACCATCATACCATTTTTGCAGAGAGTCTCCATTAATTAGGCTCTCTTGTCCTGCTCTAAACACAATACATTTACATTTACAGCATTTGGCAGACACTTATATCTGGAGCGAGTTACAAATATAATTTTTATACAACTGAGGGTTAAGGGCCTTGCTCAAGGGCTCAACAGTGGTGATAGTGGTGACTAAACCGCTGACCTTCAGATCAGTAACCCATCGCCTTCATCACTAAGCCACCACTGCCCTATGTTATGAGACAGAAATTTTATTATCAGATTTCCATTCCAATTTGGAACAGCCTGTTAGCCTACTGTGCATGTCTTTGTACTGTGGGAGAAAACTGGAGTACCTGGAGGAAAGCCACACAAGCATGGGGAGAACATGCAAACACCACACAAACACCCAAGCTTGGAAATCGAACCCAGACCTTCTTGCTGTGAGGTGGATGCGCAAGCACTACACTCAGTTAAGAATGAGGCTTGTCATATTATTGAGATTTTAGAAAGGCTTTCCCCTTTCAGAAAATGTATTTACATATTTACTGCTGACTTTTGCAAAGACCTTTCCTTACACAGACTTCACTCTAGTAACAATTATAAATACTGTGTAAAAAACAAAAAAAACCAAAAATCAAATCCTTCCCCTACAAGTTCCTGTGTAATTCATTAGTACAGAATTGAATATGAACCTGTGATTTAAACAAAAGCTGGCCCTACTGTTAGTGCTGATGTTCCAGAAAATCAATCAGTATCTCAGTAATCAGATTTGAGTATTCACCTCGACTGTGGTCTTGTTTGTATTGTATTAAGTTTGTGTGATTGAAATGTATTAAATGCTGTAGAGAGTAAAGGTCAATGTGCAAAAGAAATAAAGGTGGAACTAAATCATGGCACTCATGAGCCAAATTACATTATTTATTAATGTGGATGTTTTAAAATGTCCTGCATGTACGTGTATGATTCACATCCACTGCCGGTTGTTCTGTGGAACCCGGTATGACCTTGTAACCTCGAGCCTGTCAAACAGTATCACAGAGAGCTCATTAACAGTGCATATGGACTGGAACCTTGTGTATATGCAGTCCACATCAGTTAATCAGTTTCGACCGTCTGATGGGGATAACGGCGCTTGGTCAGCTTTGGTTAACTGATGAGGACTTTAGCTCAAGGGCACAGAAAAACCACTTTGATTATTGGCTGTTTCATTAAAGACAGGGTTCAGAGTTGAAGGGTATGTTGAGCTCTTGAGCATTTTTCCTCTTAGGCATGGTTTTGCGGCAAACGTGTCAAATTAACTTTGATGCCCGTTTTTAGTGTAGAATAAATATCTGACAATTACTTCAGCCCAAGCCTGCAGCACTAATATTATTACATTACGTCCTCAGGGAGTATTGAATTTTCAGCAGCAGGGGTAAATACAGTTAATATATGGTACAATGCACGGAAATAATAAACCTAGTGCTGTCAGTGAGCTTTGGGATGTTATTTTAACAAATGTAAAGCAGTTATATTTCCTTAAACTCTTCTTTTTAAATATCACCTTCTTTATATTGAACACAACACATACAAAGGATAAGAAGTGCACTCATGAATGTAAGAATGCTGATAAAGAGCATGATAAAAGCACATTGTTAATTATCTATCTATTTCTCTCTCTCTCTCTCTCTCTCTCTCTCTCTCTCTCTATATATATATATATATATATATATATATATATATATAT
>JAOUQZ010044432.1:0-11552 GCA_028564935.1 Neosilurus hyrtlii | reverse complement strand
ATATATATATATATATATATATATATGCATTGCCTAAAGGTGGAGCTCCTGATATATATTCTACCAATAAGTGTCAGAGGCTGGTGTTATAAGAGTAGTGTGGCTCCTCTAAGGGCTAACTCAACTTCAGTCCTGGAGAAGATAAATAAATAAATATCTGCATTTGTCGGTTACATTTTTAAGCGAAAGCTGGAAAGGTTTTCACCTTTCAAGAGCTGATTTCAATATTAATTTGTATCACCGGTCTTGTAAGGTTTTTATTTGTGTAACAAGTTCATGTTCGATGTTGCTCTTGGTGTGGTTTTGCTTGGTGTGGTTTGTCTGCCTACCTGAGTCTACCTGTGTCTTATTAGAAAAAGTCATTTGTAATTTTTTCTAAAATTGCAACCAGCAATGTAGATTTGGCGATAGAAGACCCAGTTACATTTTGCAGATGATCCAGTTCAAATTCCAGGAATTTTTTAAGTACTTTCTAACGCTGAGAGAAAGAAAGAATGTTTTGGTTCATACGGGGGATTGCTGGTCAGAGGTTTGTGCTCTCTGAGTGCTCTTGTGAAAGCTTTGTTTACTGTATCATCGAAAGCTAAGCCCTCTTGATGCATGGACATATACACACGTTTAAAGGAGGCGAAGCTTGCTTTATCAATAGGTATCATGACTGACAGGCAATTTGAGATGCAGCTTTTATGCTGTTATAAGCTGTTGTTAAATATTCTGTAGATTTATTTTATACTTTCATCAAATGGTAACAAAAGTTCATTGCTTTATTATGATCTCTTGTTATCTAGACAGTCAGTTAGATCGCTAGTTAGCTATCTTAGGGCATAAGTACAAGTCTACACACTGTATATTCAAGGAAATCTGTCCTCACTGGGGGGAAAAATATCCTTTTAGTTACTTGTGCAGCCCTCTGGCCACTCAAGTGATGTTTTCCAAGCAAGTCATCATGAGAACTTGTTTAGGTTGACTTAAATTGCTTTTGGATTGAAATATAGAGAGAATGTGAAAAATAAAACAACCCTCATGTCCTTAAACTTATTTGTTTATCTAGTTCTCTCACTTCTGAAAACTGCCTGCAAATAATGATTTCAAGGTTTCATGATAATGATTAGTGCAACACTTCAAGTAACAAACATTCACATTTAAACAAAACAACGGTGTGGGGGAGCGTGATTAAGAGTGTGACTAGAGCCAAGGCTAATACGCTTAGCCCTGACTAGAGCTACAGCTTCATGGGTGTTTACACATACATGTTGTATGCTCATGGCATGAAACATCATTATTCATCCCTTGCTGTTCACCCAGCTCACATGCTTGTTGCTATGGAAGCAATACTTTTGCAAGGTGCACTGATCCAAGGTGTGCGTCTCTCTGTGACCAACCTTTCACCTGCTTACCATAGCAAGGTATCACATATGTAGTCAATAGCCAGAGAGGTTTTTTGTTTTTCATTTATGCTTGTTTTTGTTTGTTGTCATAGTAAACAGTAAATTACTGCATGGCTGTGTTTCTTGGCTTTTTAAACAAATATTCTTGCATTAGCAGGGCTCCTGTGTGGGACGAATGTCAGCGTAAGTGGAGCACCATATTTAAGAAACCATTCATTCATTCATTTTCTAAGCCGCTTAATCCTAATTAGGGTCTTGGGGAGGCTAATGCTTATCTCAGTTGACTCTGGGTGAGGGCGAGGGCAGGGTACACCCTGAACAGCTCGCCAGGCCATTGCAGGGCCAACACACATACAACCATTCACACTCACATTCACACCTACGGGTGATTTGGAACAGCCACTTACCCTACTGTGCATATTTTTGGACTGTGGGAGGAAACCAGAGTACCTAAGGAAACCATTTAAGCACAGGGAGAACATGCAAATTCCACACATAAATCAAACTCAGGACCTTCTTGTTGTGAGGAGAACATGCTAACTACTACACCACCATGCCGCCCTTACCGCCCTTAAGAAACAATGTAGTTGATTTTTCATGACTGTTCTGTGTCACTCTGGCATCCATTCAAGATCTGTCTTCTGTTCGTGTATATGACTGGCTGTTAGGCATCACTAAGTTAATGTTGATTGGCTGTTATACATCACTGGGTTGATGCTGTTTGGCTGTTACAAATGACAGAATTGATACTGATTGGCTATTATGCATCACTGCTTTTAGGCAGTACTTAAATCATTCTATTATACTAATTATCTATCACAATGTGCAACGTGTCTGTGTGATTGCTACAAACGTTTAATCTGAAGCATTCCACGCCATACTGAATAAAGAACAGAAAAGTCTTTATTCGCTGAATCCCTTAACCCTACTAAGGATCTCGGCTGACACTGGGTGAAGGAAGGGTCTGCACCAGACAGCTCACCAATCCAATGCAGGGCCAACACACAGCTAATTAGCCTAATTTGCATGTCTTTGGACTATAAGAGGAAACTGGAGTACCCTAGAGAAACCCTCACAAGCACAGGGAGAACATACAAACCCCAGACAGAAACACTCTGGCCGAGCCTGGGTCTGGCTCGAACTCAGGATGTTCTTGTTGGACATTCTAACCACTACACCAACGTGTCGCCCCAAAAAGTCATTTAATCATAACACATTTATCATGGAAGGGCATCTAAGGACATTTAATGAACTTAATGTCTTAAAAGCATCATTATATTCCTGTAAATGGTTAACCAAGTCACCAGTGATGGTAAAAATGTTACCAAAAACTTTTTTTAGGTAAACTTTTTGTGACTTTGCAAGAAATGTCTTTTGGTTTCCAATAAAAGTTACTTTTTTTAAATTATAAGTGAGTTTGAGTTTGGAGCGCTTTGTTCAGTACAGGGTCAAAAACCTGTAGAAAATATTATCAGTAATAAAAATGTTGGACCAAGCCCAGAAAATACTGGAGTATTCCTTTATAAAAAAAAAAAAAACTGCCCAGACCCAAACTCAACACACACAAGGATTGAATCATTTTTATCAATATTGGAGCATTGCATTGACCAACTCTTTGATGCTGTGTAGGTTTGACCTTTTCAGCATCAGGAACCTTTTCAGCCTCCACGTGAAGAATAACCTGTTCTATTCTGCAGCACTGTAAGAAAACCTGGGCCAGGGCAATTTTGTTTTCAATTTGTGTATGTGTTAGAGAGCGAAAGAGAGAGAGCAAGAGAGAGTGAGAAAGAGCAAGAGAGAGAGAGAGAGGGAGAGAGAGATAGAGAGAGAGATCTGTTAAAAAAGTATAGTTCTGGCATGCAAAACCAAGCAACCTTCATATTTTTCTTGAAAAGTGGTCTGTTGTGTGATATGATGCTTATACTGTATGCCAGTATACGAATATAATATACAGTTTTTGATAGCAAATTAATATTTGGAAATCTAAGATCTACTTATTAAATAATGTAGACATTAGGAAGCACAACTTCAAAACAGAAAAAGTTTTAATGGTAAATTAAAATTGTAATTAAAACTGAAAACAATGAAATTTTAAAAAATCTTTGGCTTGTATTGCACTTAAAACAACATGACAGCGCATTATTTGTGTTTTACCTTATAGATTATTTTATTTGTTTCATTTATCAAATTGGTGGCACGGTGGTGCAGTGGTTAGCACGTTTGCTTCACAGCAAGAAGGTCCCGGGTTTGATTCCTGGGCTCGGGGTGTCTCTGTGTGGAGTTTGCATGTTCTCCCTGAGCTTGCATGGGTTTCCACTGGGTACTCTGGCTTCCTCCCACAGTCCAAAAACATGCACAGTAGGCTGATTGGCTGTTCCAAATATCCCCTAGGTGTGTATGTGAGTGTGAATGGCTATATGTGAGTTGGCCCTGCAATGGCCTGGTGAACTGTTCAGAGGCCTGAACAGATCTAATCTGAGACCCTGCCTTCACCCAGAGTCAGCTGAGATGGTCTCCAGCCTCCCCGTGACCCTAATTAGGATTAAGCAGCTTAGAAAATGAATGAATGGATGATTTCCAAATAAAAAACACTTTATCTTTGGTTTGTGCCTTTGTTTGTTAACAGGATTACGTAAAAAATGATGTGCAGATTTTCATGAAATTTCTACCAGAGGTAAAAGGTCCTTCCTTTGGACAAGAAAGACTTCATTAAATTTTGGAGGACTTGTTCCAGGAATTTTTTTGAAGGATTTCTTTTTTAACATTGTGATATTTTACATATGGGAGATTGTTTAGCTTGGTGGAGGTTTGCATTCTCTCAGTGCTCTTGCTTCAATTTTGATTCTTGCAGCACATCTCTCCATTTCTTCTTACCACCCTTAAAAAATATTTAGGGACTTAAGAAGAAGTGATAAATTATATGTCTTTATTTACAGACTCAAAGTCCAGATATAAACAACACACACACACACACACACACACACACACACACACACACACACACACACACACACACACACATCACAAACACTGAAATAAAACCATAGACAATGCCTGTCCATGGTCAGCAGGTAAAATATATACAGCTGTTTGAGCCAATATTGAAAAAAATTGGAGGTGTATCTTAAGTCACTCAAACTAGGGTCAGTCAAATAAATTATAATTCCATTCCCGATACAGTATTTTAAATGTTGTTTTTGTCCCAATCTTTCTCCAATCAGGTCATAGTCACATATTTCATTTAAAAAATTCTCCACACATTCTCTATTGGGGACAGATCACGGTTGAAGACAAGCCAGTCCAGCACTCACACCTGCTTCTTCCACAGCCATGCCTTTGTCGTTTGTGCAGAATGTGGTTTTGCATTGTCTTGTTGAAATATGTATGGGTGTCCCTGGAAAAGAAGTTGCTGCAAAATTTCAGTGTACTTTTCTGGCTTAATGGTGCCACCACAGAAGTGTAAGTTACTTTTGCCAAGGGCATTAACTTCATATCATGTCAGACCCTGACTTATGGACTTTTTACTGAGAATAATTTGGATGGTCTATTCCGTCTTTGGTCCAGAACACATGGTGTCCATTTCTTCCAAAAAGCATCTAGAATACTGATTCTGACTTTTCCACTGTGTGATGATCCTTTGGATGCCTTGAGCCACAGAGAAGTCAGTGGTCATTTTTCGCTCAGTAACATTTCAGCTGGAATGAGTGGATGTAATTTGGTATTGTAGTATTTAGCAAAGGATTGCCAAAGTAATCACAAGCATTAATATTGTGATATCAGATGTAGATGAATGATGGTCCTTGATTCAGTGAGGGATCAGAGATCCCAGGTGTTCAGCTTAGGCTTGTGCCCTTACTCTTTATACACTAAAATACCTTCAGATTCCCCAAATGTTTATTGATATTTTGCACAGTAAAGGGTCAAATAATGAAATCCATATCTATATTTCTCTAACTTTCTTCTTAAACATTTTATTACATTTCTCATCCATTGGTTGACAAACTGGATACGCTTTTGTACTAAATCATGATTACAATCTGTTGACATCACCTGTTTCAAATCACATAATTATTTGAATCATTTAAAAAAGAAATGAAAATGACCAGACAAAGCATGAAATATCTTGGGTTCATTTTGCCAAAGTAAATGTACAGATCACTTCTTTCCTTTTTTAAATTTTATTAATTTGCTAAACCGCTTAATACTACTAGGCTTTTGGGGAAGCTGAAGCCTATCTTATCCAACTGGGAGATGCTGGAAATGAATGAATGCTTTCTTTTTTAAATATCCATTTTCCATATAGATTTACAACTGCTATGTCAAGAGCAATGTTGGGGTAAATGTTATCAAAAAGCTTGCCAAAACATATGCAAGGAGGTTTGTGGGACATCTATAAAGGTAAAAGGTCAGCATTAGTATATCAGTAAGGACTTCATCTTGGTCAGGGTTGTAGTGGATCTGAAGCCTGAACACGAAGAGTGAGGTGGGAATACATTGTGGATGAGATGCCGGTCTGTGGCACGGAACCTCTTGCACATGTACATTCACATCTTGGGGATAAATTACAGTAGCCAAACCACTTATTGAAATATATTGTGAGGTTAGCAGAAACCAGAGAACCTGTAGGAAAAACCACAAGTACACAGAGAGAACACGTGAAACCCCATGTATGGAAAGTAATAAATTTGCAACATGAGATCCTGCTGACTGTGCTCCTGGCATACGTTTTAATATGACGTAAAGACAATTATAAGACAACATTTATAAGACAATAAAAAATATAGCTGTAAGCAGTGATCTGCAGGGGTCCAAGCACACCCTTCACAGATAATTTCTCCAGTGTCTTAGTCATGATTACTTAAAACTCAATACTACCGCTGTGAAATTAGTTTCACATGGTGGATAGCTGGGCTTCCTGAAGTTGCTCTCCATAATCCGAGTGCTCTCATTTTGGAAATGTTTTTAACAAACCCATGCTGGTACTGTATGTCAGAAGGAATTTCTTATTCAACTTATTAAAAGACTGGTGAGGTCCAGTGTCTATGGTTTCAGTTTGAATACCACACGTTTTTCTCCACTGGTGGTCTAGATCTAACTCACTCATTTAGCAAACCACTTAATCCTACCAGGGTCGCGTGGAGGCTGGAGCCTCTCTTAGCCTGGTAAAGGCAGGGTAAAGTCTGGACAATTCAGAACAGCCAGATTATTAATAATAACTAATTTGCATGGAAGGAAACCAGAGTACCTGGAGGAAACCCACACAAACACAAAGAGAACATACACAGAACTCATGCTCGATCCCAGGACTCGAACCAATGAGTCTTCTGCTGAGAGGCGGATGTTCTAACCACTACACCACCATGCAGCCCACAAACCATACAGTTTTTTCTTTAACAGAATTGGTTGTTTTTATGAGACAACAAATGTATTTTCTCAAACTCCAGATGCTGAAATAATTCCCTGAAATAGGGTACTGTATTTAGGAAATAGGTTACTGTAATTTTTCAAACACAGATCACAAACAGAGTACTGCGTAGTTCTGAAAATGCAACTCCATTAATGGATTTATTCTTGTTGCACAACTAAACGAATCACACAATCCAAAGTTCAACGACGTAAAAATTGAAGGGTCATTATTAACATAATAAGTGTTTTGTGTAGCAAACAAAACCCCAAAATAAGCAATTTGTTTATAATAGGGTAATTTCTTAAATTGGAAAGTATATCTGGAGAAACCTTTTATTCTGAACAGGAAATGGCTTTTCCCCATTTTTTCCTCTCTTCATAGCTCTTTGGGCTTGTTTTCTTTCTACTAATGAGGATACAGACACAGCGCTATTTATTTATATATTATATATTTGTTTGTATTTATCATGTAAACCATACAAAGAAAAAGGAAAGCGTCCGTACAGCAGACGGGAAAGGCATGACTAATGTAATGAGCTGTGCTTTAGAGAACAGTCAACACTGAGTAATAAATCTGATGTATTTATGCAGCCATTTTAGTAGAGTCCACCTTGTCAATGCAAACCAAAAAACAACATTATGTCATTTTAATTGAACGATGGGAACAAATTTGAGTTTGAGCTAAAACAGTATGCTGGGGTGGTTTATTGGGAAAGATTCTACATTAGACAATGGAAGATTATGAGCTCAGTCTTATATTTGCACTGTATTCTGTGTCTCTTTGTGTAAGGGTACTTTCAATTAAACACATGCAGAAGAAAAATCAGCGTCAACGAGAACATCAAGCTGCCTATTACCTACATTCCACTTTCTCCTACTGTATTTAAAACATATTGATTATCCTCCAAATTGTTTTGGAGGTTTCAAATTGTTCTGACCAATTTACATCATGTTATATACATAGATTTTCTTTTTAAACAATGAAAACACTGTACACTTATCAGCCATAACATTAAAAACACTATGAGCAATAACCGGTGATGTGAATATCACTGATCTTGTTACAGTGGCACCTGCCAAGGAGTGGGATGTATTAGGCAGAAGGTAAATAATTTTTCCTAGAAACAGGAAAAAAGGCCTTAATGTAATGGCTAAACGACTGTGTCTATTCATCTCCAAACAGGCAGGTCTTGTGTAGTGGCCCTGGTATGCAGTAGTAAGTACCTACCAAGGTGGTCCAAGGAGAGAGGTACATCTCTCTGATTCCAAAGAAGAGCTTCTATGCCCAATTTTATCTCCTGCAAACACACAAAGAGCATTATGGGTATTCGTTAACCAATATTTGATCATTAAAGTAATTTGATCATTAAAATAATTTTTTGAAAAAACAAAAAAACAAAAAAACTAAATTTTGTATACTGACTACTACATCTGTGTATATTACGCAGCCTCCCAGAACAGTACAGCATACTGTGATAAATATCTGATTTTACTTACTACCAAAAATTCATAGAGTACTTATTGGATTTTGTTGGCATGTATCATCTTACCATACGAACAATATGTTAAAACCATATACTGTGCACTCGTCTGCATACTATATAGATTTTTTGTAAATTATCATTACCTCATGGCAGCACAGTGGCGAACTGCCTCCTCAGAGAACCTTGGCTTGATCCTGAGCTCAGTTTCCTGTCTGTATGGACTTTCACATTTTCTTTGAATCTCTGTGTGGGTGTCTGGGTTCTCCAGTTTCCGCCACCTCCCAAAAAAAACATGTAGAACAGAACGGATGATTTCATCATTTAAACTGAATATTAAATTTTTGATCCAAATGGAAAGCACACACATGAGGAAGTTGGAGTGTCATTTGAAGCTTGCACCAATAACGGTTCATTTAAAACAAATAAGGTTAGTTCGCTTGGTTCATCGTGAAAATGGTGCAACCTCTGGAGTAAAACCTCACTTTGCTCTGTAAATAGAAATATACCAAATACGAATATTTAAAAGCTACATTAAAGCACAATGTAGGAAACAGGACGTGGGTGGAATGACTCCTGGCTACAGGGCAGTTTTATGATGGGAAGTCTGTCCCATACAGATGTTGCTTCATTTACATTATCAATATCTTTCCTTCCATCATGCCACATGTGTTTGATTTACACAAGGCATGTCATTTTTATTAAAGCAGTATAATGAAAACTTTTCTGTCCTGCCTGAGCACCCACTGACAACTTGCATTAAAAGGCTTCATAAAGTTTACACACCCGACAAAGTGTCTTTTGTGCCCTTCTTGTAATTGGTATAAAATTATATAACTATATAACTATAGACTGGTTAACTGACTGTTTAATTAATTATCCTGTAATTTCAGAAACGCACTGTTCCAATGGGACATCTTTCACCGGTCACATTACTACTCTTTTTGTTTTATATATATATATATATATATATATATATATATATGTGTGTGTGTGTGTGTGTGTGTGTGTGTGTGTGTGTGTGTGTGTGTGTGTGTGTGTAAAGTGAAAATCAGCTACGTAATAACCTTTATTATTATTATTATTATTATTATTATTATTATTATTACTACTACTATTTCACAACTATGTACCACTATGTACTATGTATATGTTTGAAACGACAATAAAGACCTACTACTACCACTAATACTACTAGTACTACTGGCTATTATAAATAAACCTTGAACAAATAACAATCACGCCCCTTAGAGATTTAATTCAAAATCACTATAATAGTGAAACAAAAGTGGGGGACAAAAGTCAAATCGGCATGACTGCCTGACCATAATTCATTACTACACATGGGATATGTAGTGTCATAATCAAGATTTCTGATCGCCTAGAAAGACGTAAGAACTTCAAGTCCCATAATCCTTCACTCACCTGGCTCCGCCTACACAGACTGTGAGTACATGCCATCTGCTTGTCAAAGGTAGAGTGATTTCAGCATTCGGTGGCACAGTTACATCATTTCTACGACTGTATGTTTAGTTTGAGAACCTTTATCTTGTCATTAGAGTGAAATAATGTTAACTAACTTTGCAATTATTGTTTGGGCATAGAATATATGGCGGATTCATTCCGGGATGCACAGCTAATGTGGTTAGCATCCGCGCCATTCGTTCCACTGTAACGCCAGCTGAAGCCCAAATCGCTCCCCTGGACATAAATAGTGCACTACACGGAGTGCACAAATCATTATTACAGACTTAGAGTAGTGCACTTGTATAGGGAGTAAAGGAATTTAGGACTCAGCGATGTAGCAAAGTCAGACTGATGTATTTACAGGTCGTAATAAAACTAAAATTGCTGGTAAATTAATTAATTGATTTGGTTATGATGATTGAGAATGTTTAGGTGGATTTTTTCCCCAGATTTAATGCATTGTTAATGAGTTAGTATGTATAATTTATTTAACAGTCGTCCCAATTTTAAACAATTAGACTGCACTTTATTTGGGAGTGATCATGATGTGCCCTTCTCCATGTGAAGGTTATGCCCCCTACAGTGAGGACCCTGAAAATTGCCTTTTTCTTTCTTTCTGTTTTTTCTCCCAGGGAATAAGTAGCTTGCACATACTCAAAGTCTAGAAAGTCGCCAGATGCATTTGCATATTCATTAATGTGCAGAGTAATTTGCATATTTAATTTCTGTTTGCATATTTAAAGGTGTTCCATGAAAAAGGAAGATTTTTTGAATAATAGAGTTTTATGGGAATAGAAAAATAAGAAATACTCTAATTATAATAGACATCACATTTATTACAGATAAGTAAAAACGTCAATAATGAACAGAGAGAAAGAAGCGGTGGTAGTAAAGTGTCTGTAAATAGGATTGAAAGAAATGATACAGATGGATTATCTTAGTTTTATTACTGGTAAACCAGCAAGTTTAATGTTTATAAAAAATATTGTATTTACATAATGTTATGGATGATCAATGTAAGTGTGCACATGGGACTAATATTAATGGGAGCATGGGAGCTTGGGAACAATTATGACCTGTGATGGGTTGTTTAGGAATAATGGTAATCAGTGATTGGTTGTTGCATACGCTGATGATCAGTGATGAGTGATTGGTCACTGGGAACAATGGTAATCAATTATTGGTTATTGTAGTCAGTGACTGGTCATTGAAAATAATGGTAAGCATCAGTGATTGGTCATTGGGAACATTGGTGATCAGTGATTGGGAACAAAGGTAATCAGTGACTAGTAATTAGTTATTGTGAGCAATGGTAATCATTGATTGGTTATGGGGAACAGTGATGATCAGCAATTTAACATTGGGACAATTGAAATCAGTGACAGTTGGTACAACACTAAGCAGTGTTTGGTCAGTGAAACTATAGTAATCAGTTATTGGTAGTTGAAAACAATAGTAATCAGTGGTTACTCAATAAACTTGCTGAAATTGCTTCATGAAATGTAAATGTAAGCTCTAATAAAAATGGGTCATTTTTGGGAAAAAGTCTTTAAAAAAAACCAAGCTTAAATGAGCTACACA
Organism: Neosilurus hyrtlii; assembly: GCA_028564935.1. Taxonomy (NCBI): domain Eukaryota; kingdom Metazoa; phylum Chordata; class Actinopteri; order Siluriformes; family Plotosidae; genus Neosilurus; species Neosilurus hyrtlii. The sequence continues at coordinate 229 of JAOUQZ010044432.1, read as the reverse complement.
TCAGAAATATATCTGTGACTCATTCGAATCCGGCTACATAGCTGGCAACGGCAATAATTCTGTTTACGGTTTGAGGATCAAAAATTCTGCCAAGTTTTGTGTGATTAAGGTCAGTAATAACGTTGGAGAAGGGACTTGACTGTGACCAATTTCTTGGTTCTGTTTTTTCAGTTTTTCATGTGAAAATATGAAATTGTGCTCCATAGTAGTTTATCTGTTGCCCGCCCCC
>JAOUQZ010044431.1:0-11553 GCA_028564935.1 Neosilurus hyrtlii | reverse complement strand
ACACACACACACACACACACACACACACACACACACACACACACACACACACACACACACACACACACACAACACAAATTAGGCTTGCAGTGTCTGCCTCTTTCAGCAGCAATCGAATAAATTAATGATGCATCAACTCCACTTAAGAACAGGGAAGGAATGATGATACTAAATGCTTCATTACTTGTAAAATTGGTTCTATTTATTTAAGTTGCTGCTTTAATTTTCTTTTGTAAAGAAGTGCAGATGTTATGCTGTGTCTCATTTCACAAACTTGAGTATTTATGGTTACTATTTTGAGCACATAAGCATGTACACACTGTATCACAATGCAGTGCAACCTGAGTTAGAACCTGAATGACGGCCGATGATCTACTCATCCACATATTCAATCTGCAGAATCAGGCCTTACTGCAGTGACCCAGAATACAGGTTGGGTTCAAAGTACCATATTATTTGTGTATTTATTCTGATTCTAGAATTATTATAGTATTGTCTTCCTAGACCCACTGCTAACCCTCACCTCCCCTTCATCACAGACTGCTTCTAGAGTTAAGCTAATACAGTTTTACACTGAATAACCATTTTATTATATATGTATACTAATCTAGGAACTAATCAACTGTGCTCTACTTCCTGAAGTGACCATTAAACTTCACACACAGAGGTGACAGGTTTATTAAATAATAAGAATTGAAGAATAATACTGATTACACAGTAAAAATGAAATCCCCCAGGTGTTCTTGCAAATTCTTTTGTAATTAGCATAATTATAGTAATCATTTAGGTGTAGTGGTTAGCACGTCATAGCAAGAAGGTCCTGGGTTCGAGTCCCGAGCTTGGATGTTTCTGTGTAGAGCTTGCATGTTCTCTCCTGCTTGCAGGGTTTCTTCAGGGTACTCCAGTTTCCTCCCACAGTACAAAGGCATGCACATTAGGCTAACTGGCTGTTCCAAATTGTTCCTAAGTGTAAGTGTGAGTGTGAATGCTTGTGTGCGTTGTCCCTGAGCTGTGGCCTCGCGAGCTGTTTAGGGTGTACTCCACCTTCACACAGTGTTGGCTGAGATGGGCTCCATCCTCCACGTGACCCTGGTGGGATTGTGTGGTTCATAAACTTGTGTGGTTCATAAACTAGTGTCAAACTTTTTTTGATTGTTCAAACACATGGACACATTAATGCTACTGTCTTACAGTTGCACACACTATAATGTACAAGGAAGGGAGATTCATAAAAGTTTTTCTTTATCATAAATCATATTCATGTCATAAAAGAGAACATAAATCCCATTACACATCTTATAAACAACAATTCAGACACATCCATAATATTTGCTTATGTATACCTTGTGTACAAAAAAAGGCAACTAATAACAAATCATCTAGATCTCCAAAAGCTAGTATTAGTGTTAAGTCAGTGTGTTTTAATTAAATGTTAATGATGTCAGGATTGCTGTTATAACAATGTTGAGACAATAAATTAGCAAAAAATGAGCTATAATTAAGTTCATTGTGAAATTGAAATACTATAATACAATCTACACATACATGTGCTCGAAAGTTATCTTCGGAGTTATTTCCAGTTATTAGTAATTTCTTAATCCCTGGTTAATATTTTGCGAGTGAAAACATTTATGCCATTACAACAAATCAAAGAAAGATATTCCTTAGCCTCAGCAGGTTATTAAGGTTCATACAGGATGCGAAAGAAATGAAGAAGAAACACATTTATATTTATGGCATTTGGCAGAGGTTCTTATCCAGAGCGACTAATTATTTCCACTCAACTAAGGGTTTAGGACAGGGGTACCCAATCCTGTTCTTGGTGATCTACCTTCCCGATGACTTTCACTCCAACCCTAATTATGCCCACCTGACCATCCAATCATCTAATCATAAAAATAAAGACAAAAAGATGATTGGATTTGTCAGATGAGCCACAATAGGGTTGGAGTTAAAATCTTTAGGAAGGTAGATCACCAGAACAGGACTGGGTACCCCTGATTTAGGACCTAGCTCATGAGCCCAACAGTGACAGCTTGGTGGTGCTGGGGCTTGAACCGCTGGCCCTTTGGATCTATAAATCATGCGAGAAGAAACACAATTTTATTCTTAGCCACCATGGCAACAACCCGATGGCCATCATGCTAGATGGTATCAATTATCTATACACAAGAACATTCTTTCATTTGTTTATTTGCAGAACCGCTTATTTGTACTTGGGTCACGGGTAGGCAGGAGCCCATCTCAGCTGAAACTGGGCGAAGGTAAGGTATAGCCTGAACAGCTCGCCAGAGCGTAGTAGGGAACACATACAACCATTGACACACAAAGGGTCAATTTGGAACAGCCAATTAGCCAAATTTGCATGTCTTTGGACTGTTGGAGGAAACCGGAGTACCGAGAGGAAACCTATGCAAGCACACAAAGAGCATGCAAACTCCACACAGAAACACCCTCACCCAGGAATCAAACATAGGAAATTCCTGCTGTGAGGTGGACGTGCTAATCACTACACCACCGTGCCACCAAAACAAGAATATGTCATATGATAAAAATATTTTATCACCTATCCAACACTGCCCTAACGCTGTCCTTTACCTAACTCTGGCTTCATAATTCATTGCATGAAAGTTTTTAACAACAACTGTGCACAGAAGGCTAGGTTGACTCAGATGAGTAGTTAATCAACTCATTATAATAGATTTTTATGGTTTATTTCTTATTTTAAATCAGGATAGACACAGATAAGCTTCCCAACGCAGGCAGGTACAGAGCCTGAGAGCTGTGTCAAGGCATCGCTTTAAATCCTTTTCAGAGTTTTTGGTAGTATCATGCAGAAACAATTTAAGGCAAACTAAAATGAGATTTTTATACATTACATTTATAACATTTGACAGATGCCCTCGACCACATGAACATTTTCATACAACTGAGCAATTGAGGGTTAAGGGCCTTGCCAGTCAGACAGTGGCTGCTTGGTAGTACTGGGACTTGAACCCATGACCTTTGGATAAATAATCCAGAGCTTTAACCACCTGAGCCACCACTGCCCTTTTGCCCTACATTTACATATTTTGACCATGACAAAGACTGGTCAGGTGAGCTCACATGGTGAACTTACTCTATGATATTCATATCATGCTGCTGTTCTTCCAACCTCTGTTTCTAACCAAACAAACTCACTGAAGCATATTTCAGAAACACTGCTGATATTTTACTGTGCACTCCTTTTAATACTATTTATTAATCCAGCAGGAGCAGCACGGTGGCACAGTGATTAGCACGTCTGCCTCATAGCAATAAGGTCCTGGATTCGAGTCCTGGGCTTGGGCGTTTCTGTGTGGAGGCTGCAGGTTCTCCCCGTGCCTGCATGGGTTTCCTCTGGGTGATCCAGTTACCTTCAAAAGTCCAAAGACATCCACATTTGGACCCACAAGATAAGGTAAGTAAAATTAAGACAGTAAAATAATAAACACACACAAGTCTAAGAAGTTACTAATATCTATAAAACATACAGAATAAATCCTGTCAGTGAGTAAAATGTACAGTATTATCAATATGATAAACAGTACAATTTAAATGTGGTGCAAAATGTAAATGTATGACAGTGGACATTGTTGCTGTATGGAGGAGTTGTACAGTTTAATGGCCACAGGTAGGAATGACTTCCTGTGTCCTTCAGTGGTACATTCAGGTGGTATCATTCTCTCACTAAACGTGCTCCTGTCAGCAGGTTGTGAAGCAGGTGGGAGTTATTGTTGAATATTGTCTTTATTTTGGACAAGAATCGCCTCTCCAACTCTTCCGTCAGAGAGTCCAGCTCCATCCCCACAACGTTACTGGCCTTGCGGATCAGTTTGTTCAGTCTGTTTGCGTCTGCAACCCTAAGCCTGCTGCCCCAGCATGCAAAAGCATACAGGACGGTGCTGGCCACAACAGACTCATTAAAACATTCTGAGCAGTGTTCGGCAGATGTTAAACGTCCTTAGCTGCCTCAAAAAATAGAGACGGTTCTGGCCCTTCTTGTGAAGTGTGGTAGTGATCTTAAGCCAGTCCAGTTTATTGTCAATATGAACTACAAGGAATGTGTAATCCTTTACCATTCCCATATTGACGCACTGTATGGAAACGGGGCCGCTGGTGTCCTGGATCTACTAAAATTAGTTCCTTGGTCTTGGTCACATTAAGCTGCAGATGATTCAGCTCACACCATGTGACGAAGGAATCCACAGCAGCCCGATATTCCATCCCATCACCTCCACTGATACATCCAACTACAGCAGAGTCATCAGAAACTTCTGAAGGTGGCAGGTCTCTGTGCAGTAGTGAAGTCAGTTGTGTAGAGAGTGAAGAGAAAAAAGGAAAGGACGGTCCCTTGTGGTGCTCCGGTGTTGCTGACTACCGTGTCCAACACATAGTGATGCAGGCGCATATACTATGGTCTTCTGGTCAAGTAGTCCACAATCCAAGACACAAGAGAGGCATCCACCTGCTTCGCTGTCAGCTTCTCACCCAGGAGGGTTGGCCTGATGGTGTTAAATGCACTGTAAAAGTAAAAAAACAAGACCCTCACAGTGCTCGCCGGCTGGTCCAGATGGGTGAAGACATGGTTTAGTAGGTAGATGATGGCGTCCTCTACTCTGAGAAGAGGCTGGTAAGCAAACTGAAGGGGATCCATATGTGGTCTGACCATGGGTCGAAGTTGATCAGGTATGAGTCTCTCGAGGGTCTTCATGACATGCGAAGTCAGAATGGTTGTACCCCGGCAGATATTGGCTCCTGTTCTCAATGTCAGTCATAAAGTGATTTTTTTAACCAGTGTGTGTGGGTACACATTTGCTCCAGCATGCATATCTTATTCAATCTTGTAATCAAAAGCTGTTGTCTCGCTGATGTTGTTTCCTTAACCCTGCACTTCTGAATTCTCACATTCTCTTCTACTCAGGGCTTGATTACTGTTCCTGTACTTTGAACACACTCACCAGATACCCAGTACATTACTATAAAGATGAAAAAATGTGTATAAAATAAATGAATACAGGAAATAAACAAAAATCAAATATAAAAATATCTAATAATGAACACAGATGAGAGTAAATCTTCTCCCACTGCTTACTCAGACAGATAAATATAACTTCATGTGCAGTTAGGCAACAGACAAAGAAGTGTAATCAAAAGTAATGTTAATAAATATCCCCAGAGCTTTGTCCCAGACCCACACATTCAAGACAGCATTCATCTGGCCCACGGCTGAGGTAATGTTGGTCATGCTGAGGTCTGTGATTCAGAGGAAAGAGGAGTGAAATGATGCCTTAAACAGAATGAAGGACTGATGAGTAAAACTGATCATAATGGCCTAATCATAACATCGTGCCTTCTAAACAATATTAATCGTGACACTTGGACTTGGGTTCTATTTTAAGAGAGTGCAAAATGATGACTTATTTCATGTTTCCTGTAATGCAGTCTGTTGGATATACAGACAGTAAGAAAATGTCACAGTTCCATTTTCCATCAAATAGGCTCCGTTCTCAGTATTACACATTTAATGACATTGGGTTTTGAAAGCACTGTCTTAAGAAAGCTCTGATTTTAGAAATATTAATCATTATTATTAATATTATTATTATTATTATTCTTATTACTATTATTACTATTAGTAGTGGTACTTCAGAGACTTCCCAATTTTTCATTGTATCTAATTCCCACCCATCAGGTATTGTCTCCCTATCACATTTGACTACCACCAACCAGGAAAAAGCGTAAGTGTGCAAATACTAAGTGGGCGGCTGCAGCATTAACCTGGATTCGTACCTGTGATCTCCATGTTGATAGCCGTGCACCTTGTCGATGTGCCCGGATTTCAGGAATACTTGAAAGCTTCTTGCAATGACTCAAATGACTTCTTACAATTTTTTTTTTTCATTTATTCAATTTTCTGAGCTGCCTAATCCTAATAAGGGTTGGGGGTGGCTGGCGCCTATCTCAGTCGACACTGGGCAAAGGCGGAGTACACCCTAAACAGCTCGTTAGGCCATTGCAGGACCAACAATCATACAACCATTCATACTCACCCTCACACCTAGGAGCAATTGTGCCAAGCAGCCTACTGTGCATGTTTTTGGACTGTGGGTGGAGGAAACCCACCCAGACATGGGAACATGCAAAAACTCCACACAAAAACACGCCAAGCCTGGGAATCGAACTTGGTACCTTCTTGCTGCTAAGCAGACGTGCTAACCATTGCGCCACCATGCTGCCCATGCAATTATATTTGGATTCAAGAATTTTAATCAAATGTTCAACCTATAGTTAATATAGTAGATATTTCACTGATTGAATGAGTTGAATTTCAACTGAAGTCATAGAAAAGTAAACACACAAAAGCACAGTGTCTTTATGAGAACCTTGCACATACATAAGTGAATGGGGCGGAGCAAAAAAAGGAGGTTAAAGTAGAATGAAAGGAATGCCTCATAAACTCTCCTTTACATTAAATATATTTTTTCAGCATCAGTTGGTTTTTACTTGCAATCTGCTAAAATGTATTCGATAATTGTATAAGCCTGTTTGAAAATGCCACAATTTGTAGTCCATTTCACGTTTGAGAAAGTGCAAAATAGTGGGAACAGGACGTAGATCACATCAATTTCAATGGGGCAAAATGCCAGCAAAAATAACAGTATACAGGTATTAAACTAACAAATTAGTTTTAAACTAATTAATTTCTAAATTAAATGAGGCTGGGCACATCTGCACATAATAATGCCTTACATTTACATACAGACAGGCGTTTGCTCATTCACACACGCATGGGACATAGCTCAGTACAGTTAATGCACAACACTTCCGCATTAACTGTTTATTCAATGTCACTTCCACCCACTTTTTGCAATACAATGGTTCTCCCCTGTGCAAGGACCCCCCCCCCCCACACACACACACAAAGAAGATAATAATAGCCTGTTTTATTGTACAAAGTACTATATACAATGTATATACATATTTATGGTGCCAAGTGGCAAAAACAAGGTATTTTCCATCAATTAATCTAATATGTTTTCCCTCAACCTCACATAAATAAATTGGGAAATGCCATTTCAAGTTTCTGAAACAATGGGGTCATGTCCAGCTGGGACTTGTTTTTGTTAATTTGCTTCAGGTTGTATGTAAGTGAGTTAGCCTTAGTTTTGTTCTTACCCCTTCACTGATAATTTAGAAAAATAATGTTAATTGAGTAATGATTATTATTACACCTAACCCTAATCTTAACCTCGGTAATTAAATGCTTGCAGCCTTTTTAAAGGTCCAGTCTTACATAGGATATGATTATGCTTAAATATGCTAAATCTTACCTGCTAGGCATGTTGAAATCATTAGAACAAGAAAGTATGTAGATAACAAAAAAATAAATCCAGTTAGCTCTCCAAAAAGCAGCAAATGTGGTGACGTGATCTACTGCGTCAAAAACTGGTCTCACAGGTTTGTTAACAGCGTGCAAGCATGCAGCCTCGGAGTCCTCGTCAGTTTCTATTAAATTTAACGGAAAAAAGGAAAAGCCTTTATATATACACTGTATGTATATCTGAGTCAGTGAATCCAGTTTTCTCGGAGTCGGTTCCCAGCCCACCTGAACGCTGTGGTTGTTATTCGGGGATCCAGTCCTCTCGTGGGAACTTTGTAAAGCTTAATCCATCCTCGGTGGACTTGCTACAAAATTCCATTGAGCATATGTCTCTTGTTTTCTGTTTTTTGCGCGTGTGAGGACCGTTTTCAGTCATACTGGACATGTTTTCACTTCCACACTTTTGCTGAGTCCAGTGTGTGATGTTTCACGTACCATGTGACCTGACTTGACCTAGTTAAGCCTGTTTGGAAGCTGTGGGCTTAATGAGCCTGGAAACTCAAAATTGAACTCAAATATCATAGTACACACAGCTGTGATAAATGTTGGGACTGAAAGGTTTGATTTATTAAGTCACCATGAACTATTAGAAACAAAAACATGATTAAATATTTTATGGAAGACTGGACCTTTAATTGATACATCTATGCCGCTCTTCATTTACATAATTATCCAATCAGCCAATCATGTGGCAGCAGCACAATGGACACAAACATGAAACATGCCGATTCAGAATAAGAGCTTCAAATAATTCCAATGGGGAACATTTTTGGTCTCAGTAACTTTGTCCATTATACTGTTGTTAGAGTCAAATGAGAATGGTTTATAATACTAAGATTTTTATACCTTGAACAACAAAAGGCATCAAGTGAGAGATAGATCTGTGAGTGGAAACTCCTTGTTGAGGAGAAAGGCCTGATTGGTTCAAGCTGACAGGGTAGTATATCAACATGCAGTGCACTGTTATTACTCGAATAATGTACTCAAAATGTAAAAATTCTGGAGCGTGCAACTCTGCACACTTTACACTCTAAATGATCCTGGTCTCAAAGACACAGGAGACACACACAAGCAAGAAAGATTTTAAATATTAATTCCTTTTAAAAACAGGTTAGTAAAAATTCAATGGGTGATGTGATCAAACCCCATGATGGTAATTTAGAGTAAGTGAAACGATGGAATTTTCGTTCAGTGTAATGAAGCCATTTCTGGAATGTACACGACATGCAGTGAAGTGAGACAACAGGAGTAAGAACATAGCACACATCTCAGAACACACAACACACGTCAAAACCTTGAGGTGACTGAGCCATGATAGCAGAAGTCCTTATCAGGTTGTACCTTTATCAACCATCAACAGGAATCTGAAGCTGCAGTGGGAACAGACTCAGCAAAGCTGAATGTCTAAATGTACGTACTAGGCTAATTAGCTGTTCAAAATTGCCCCTCGGTGTGTGACTTGTTGTGTGTGTTGGTCCTATGAATGTCTGGAAATCTGTTCGGGGTGTACATGAGTTTTCTCTTAGCATATGTTCCCAGGTTTATCTGTGACAATACAGAGAAGAAATGTAACTTGTTGCATAATTCTATTTAAAAGATATTCCTCATTCAAGTAACATACAAACCTGGCTCCAAAAACAGTGGAATACTACTGGGTAAAATGTAAATAAAAACAATGCAGTGAGTGCAAATCCCTTTTGTCCTATATGCAACTGAATGCAATACAAAGACAGGATCTTTTGTTTCAAGGTACTGTATTGCTTTTTTTTTAACTACAAATAAGTGTAAATGATAAAAGATCAAATTCCTACAGAATGTATAAAAAAGTTCAAATACAAAAATACCCACATTGATCAGCAAGAACATATACATAAATTTGTCAAGTCATTTTTTTTAATCACACGCCAAATGATATAGTACATGATTTCTTAAATAATCTTACACATGCATTGACACATAAAAGAAGCTGTCTTACCATAGATCTCTAGCCTTGGAGAAAGTTTTGTCGACTCTGCGAAGACAATAAATACAATGCTTTACTAACAATAACAAAAGAACTTACAGAACACACACAAGTGAAACTCAGAAATGTCCCCACATAAAACCCAATGCTTCCCTGCTGCTAAAAGGTAGTCAGTCTTGTGTCAAGACTCTTATCACCCCCAGGCACCAAATAGTTAAACCAATAATGTAGGCAAGCATCCAAAGTTGACTAGGCACATTATGACTGAAATAAACCCCAAACAAACAAACTACAACTCATTTCTGTATATTTAATTGAAAAACTATTAAATTTATATTTATTATAATATCTAAAGTCATGCCTGATAAGTTTAATATTAAATCTTATTAGTATTTCTCACTACAGTACACACAAACTCTAATGGGCATTCAAAAGTTATAATGGAGGTGTTTCAACTGTTCTGAGCATATACACCAATAAGCCATAACATTATAAACATTACAACCACTGTCAGTACAGAAAATAACACTAATTTTCTCATTACAGTGACCAATTACAGGAGTGAGATGTATTAGGCAGAAAGTGAACTTTCAGTTCTCAAAATTGACGTATTGGACACAGGAAAAATGAGAAAGCGTAGGGATTTGAGTGACTCTGATAAAGGCCACATTGTGTTGGCTAAATGAATGGGTCTATTCATCTCATACAGCAGGTCCTGTGGCATGTTTTCAGGTATGCAGTGGTATCTATAAATGATGGCTAAAGGTCAGACCATCAGTAAACTAGCCATAGTGTCATGGGTGCCCAAGGCTCACAGATATGAAGAATGAAATTATTGTTGAAACGTTAATGTAAAAAGAAAGTTGAAAGTCACAAGTAATTGCTGAAGCAATGCTTAAAATGGCTAAAATTAGCAGAGAGAAAGAGTAGATGTAGAGGCTGAAAATTAAAACCAATAGCTAAAGTATTCATTTGATAGTAAAATTGCAGACAAAGTTAAACACTTTAAAAAGCACTCATTTATTAATAAAGTCATAGGGAGGCTGGAGCCTATCTCAGCTGATACTAGGCAAAGACGGGTTACACCCCGAATAGCTCCATACCATCACAGGGCCAACACACACATACAGCCATACACAGTCACATTTATACCTAGGGTAAATTTGGAACAGCCAAATATCTAATGTGCATGCCCTTGAAATGTAGGAGGAAACTTGAGTACCCAGAGAGAAACTATGCAAGCAATAGAAGAATATGCAAACTCCACATAAAAACGCCTTCGCCGTGCCCAATACTTTCACCCAGAACCACCTTGCTGAGTGGTGGACTTGCTAACCACAAAATAGAAGATCTACTATAGTACAAATTGCTGAAACTGTTAATGCTGGCTATGATAAAAAGGAGTTTGAATAGGCACTCCATATGACCTAAACTTGCGCGTGGAGTAGCTATTCTGCATACGTGTCCTTTGACCTTGGCACAGTGACCTTGAACATTTAAAGACTGTCCGGGCCATTGCTTGGCTCATATGCATGATCACTTTCTGAAATTTTGCATAGGCACTTCCTATGACTTAAACCTGTGTGTAGGGTGGCTAGTACAATGTTGGTTGTCCAAAACTCTTCATATGGGGGATGGCAATTGCTAATTGCTTATTTCTAGTGTTGTACACGTGTTGGGATATGTTAATTTTGAAATTTAGATCATGTGGAGCTTGGTTGTTTACAGGGCTCGAAAAATCGGGTGCCCGAATGCCTGCAGGCACCCTGTCCAATGACAGGGGCACCAAAAATCAATAAAATGCAGAGTACAACATGCCCGACCAGGCACCCAATTCCCGTCTTCAAAAACTGAACTACCGTATTCAAAGTCATTTCGTAGCACACAGACACGTCAAACAGAGCGTACTCACACACACCACAACACACTATCACTACCTGTAACGGACATTTGCAGGCAAGTCAATAAAAGTCTGTTCATTTGCCGCCATACTCAGACTCCGTGTCCCGGATGTAGGAACCCGGATTACGTACCGTCTGCTCACCATAAAAATGTCATACAGACAAGTCGATTTATTTGGGCACGTTAAAACGCCCCAAACGCCACTAATCCGACCCAAAAAGCGACAATCTGAGGTGCCAGAGCACACCCAGGAAGAGAAGAAAGCGTATGAGGAGAAAAGAGA
>JAOUQZ010044428.1:0-11558 GCA_028564935.1 Neosilurus hyrtlii | reverse complement strand
ATGGTGATCATTGATTGTGTTTTAGGGATGATGGTGATCATTGATTGTGTTTTAGGGATGATGGTGATCATTGATTGGGTTTTAGGGATGATGGTGATCATTGATTGGGTTTTGGGGATGATGGTGAACAGTGATTGAGTTTTGGGGATGATGGTAATCATTAATTGTGTTTTAGGGATGATGGTAATCATTGATTGGGTGTTTGGATTGCTGGTGATCATTAATTGGGTTTTAGAGATGATGGTGATTGGGTTTTGGGGATGATGGTGTCATTGATTGGGTTTTGGGATTGTTGGTGAACAGTGATTGGGTTTTAGGGATGATGATGCTCATTGATTGGGTTTTAGAGATGATGGTGATCAGTGATTGGGCTTTGGGATTGTTGGTGAACAGGGATTTGGTGTTGGGAATGATGGTGATCTTTGATTGGGTTTTGGGGATGATGGAAGTCAGTGATTGGGTGTTAGGATTGCTGCTGATCATTAATTGGGTTTTGGGGATGATGGTGATCATTGATTGGGTTTTGGGGATGATGATGATCATTGATTGGGTTTTGGGGATGATGGTAATCAGTGATTGGGTTTTGGGAATGATGGTAATCAGTGATTGGGTGTTATTATTGCTGGTGATTATTAATTGGGTGTTGGGGATGATGGTAATCAGTCACTGGGTGTTGGGGATGATGGTGATTACTTATTGGGTTTTGGCAATGATGGTAATTAGTGATTGGGTGTTAGGATTGCTGGTGATCATTAATTGGGTGTTGGAAATGATGGTAATCAGTCATTGGGTGTTGGGGATGATGGTGATCAGTGATTGGGTTTTGGGGATGATGGTAATCAGTCATTGGGTTTTGGGGATGATGGTAATCGGTGATTGGGTGCTGGGATTGCTGGTGATCATTAATTGGGTTTTGGGGATGATGGTAATCAGTCATTGGGTGTTGGGGCGGGGTATTTCTCGCACAACACCACCTCATTACAGTTGCACTATCTGCCATCTTTGCTTTGAAATACTCTTTTATACAGCTTTAAAGAAACATTTCTATTTAATGAGGATAAAGGATTACATTTTCAGAAAGATTTATGTAATATTCTGTAAATATATATTTTATTTTTATTGGGTTTTCTTTTGTGAACTGAAAATAAAATGACTTATTGAAACTATAGGACCAGTTGCTGTGGCCTTCATCAGCTATACTAACATGGCAGACATCCTAGAACCCAACTTCAACACATTTACAGACACCAAAAAAACAATGATGTCAACGGTGGTGACTGTAACACTTCCCAAAACCCTCGACACCGAACTCACTGAACCAGTCAACTTCACTCTAAAACACAGCAAAGTAAGTTACCTGTTCTTTAAAATGCTTTGTCTGATGAAAAAAATTGTTTAATTACTTTACAAATTATTGACTAATTACTAATTGTTGAAATAATGACTTTTTGGCAGCACAGTGGTGTAGTGGTTAGCTTGTCCACCTCACAGCAAGAAGGTCCTGGGGTCAAGTCCCAGGCTCGGCAAGGATGTTCTCCCTTTGCCTGCCTGGGTTTTTCCGAGTACTCCAGTTTGCTCTCACAGTCCAAAGACGCACATTAGTCTAACATGGCTGTTTTTAATTGTACCTAAGTGTGAGTGTGGATCTTAATGGTTGTAACTGTGTGTGCTGGCCCTTCAATTGACTGGCAATGTGCTTCTCCACTTTTGCCCAAAATTGGCTGAGATCCCCATCGTCCTAGTAGGATAAAGCGGTTCTGAAAATGCTTTAATGACGAATAGGAATAATCTAATTTTTGGGGGGCTTCAATGATTGTAGTAGTGCTGATGCCACACAGCTTCCCAGGGATGAATTCTATTTACTTGCCATGTGTTTTTTTATTTATTTTTTTGCTCCCCCATGTCCATATGTCCGTCCGATTCTCTAGTTTTAGGATATCCCATGTAATGACTTCACGTCCCTCTGTCTCTTGACCTCCACCTATCTACGCTACCATACACAGAGCTTTTAACATTGTTTCTACTTCTGTCCTAAAACGAAAAATCATGCCTGTAGGTGGACTGGCTATGCTAGGTATAAACTGCCCCTAGGTGTAAATAATTGTGCAAAGATAAGGGTGTATCCCTACTTAGGACCCTGTGCTACACCATGACCCCAAATGTTTGTGAAGATGAATAAATAACTTTTCACATTTCCTCTTTCTTCTGGCTAGGAGTTAGCACCTGAAAACATTCTCACCTGCATGTACTGGGACAAAAACATATGGGAAGAAAAAGGCTGTAATATCACAGAGACCAACAGCAGCCACACTGTCTGTTCGTGTAATCGTCTGGTTACTGTCACGCTCATCATGCAAACTGATCCATGCATGGTAAGAAATCTATTTCTATTGCACATATAGTCCTGGGACTGGAATTTAAAAACAGCTTTCTCAAAATAAGCCACTGATAAGTACCGTAGTTTGCATCTGGTGATATTAGGGTTTATATATGGTTTTAATGTTTCTGTCCATCTATTGTGGTGGAATGTCATACCTTCACCCCAGTCTTGAGGAGGTTGCTAGTACAACAACTGAAAGGGACAGGGTCTAAACCAGGGGCAACCAATCTTATTCACAAAGTGTAAGTTGGGTGCAGGTTTTGATTCCAACCTTGCAGGAGCAACACCTTCCATCTGTTTAAATCAATTGTTCTTTTTAACAGGTGGAAGGTGTGGTGTGGCTCCTGTCTGGTGGGAATGAAAACCTGCATGTATGCAGCCCTTTATGAATAAGATTGGACACCCCTGGTCCATTTTCATACCAGTTCTTTTAATTTTGACAAACAAAGAATTTTTTGATCAGAGTGGTACCCATGCTTCACTAGTCTCGGACAGAGTACCACTTACACCAGGGGCTAGGATTATCAACTAATTAATAAATTTGTAGGGACCATTAAAAAAACAGAGCTAGTGTAGTGTCTGCCTAGATGGCTATAACTGAAAGCATTCTGTCCATATAGTCATAATGCTCTTCATTAATTTTTTAGCTTTGTGTGGAAGGCAGTTGTGCTAACATAGTTGATGCTAGCATTGCTGGGAAAGCAGAGATATATGCAGGGACATAATGGGTACATCTCAGAAGCCTTACTTGTTGTTTTCTTGCTCCATGATCTTTGCTTAAACCAGAAGTTCTTTTTGTCCACCATCTTTTTCCCATTTCTCTTTTTTGTGCATTGAGGAGCGAGGATCAGTAATTGACTGAGGAGGTAGGGTACACAAGAGCAGCCTTCCTGGAAGAACTACATGTCAGTGTATAAATAACCCGCCCCTTATATGAAAAAGTTTAAATAATACAATTTAATCTAATTATGTTGCCCTGCGATGGCCTGGCGAGCTAACCAGGATGTTCTCTGCCCTCGCCCAGAGTCAGCTGAGATGGATGCCAGCCTCCCCGTGACCCTAATTAGGATTAAGCGATTCAAGAAATGAATGATGAATGAAATGAGTCTTCTAATATTTGTCTAGGTTGGTGTGATTGGAATATGTGCAAGGAACTTCCTGTATCAAATTCCTGTTTATGTACCTGAAGAATTACCACAGGAGGTGAGACATGCTTTTCCCCCAGAGCAATAATTTTAATTTCTAATAATTAGAATTTTTGATAAGTTGAATTTGAATTTTAATAATGTTTACATGATGTGCTTGTTCAAAATCCCATTCCAGGTGTAGTCCTCATTACTGCTAATTCAGTCAGCATTCCGGTTTTATAGCAAAAATGAAATCGGGAATTAACGAAGGCCACAAAAATGTACCCCCGCCAGCCACATGTACATGTACTCATTCATGTCTCTGTTTAACAGATGGTGAAAAATTATTTGAACATTGTAATGAATCTTACGACTCGTGTGACAGACAGAGTTTCTGATCAAACGTATCTAACATCCCATGGAGATCAACTATTGAACGTAACCATAACGCTCGTGTCAACACTAGTGAGAAAAATTGATCCTGACCCCAACATCAACTTGATTCTTCAAAATTTTTTTGGTACAAAACTTTTTGTGAACTTTGAACATTCCAAACACATTTTTCCCAGAAAAATGATTCTACTAAGCAACTGCATTATATGCACAAAGATTGTTTTGAACATTGTTATGATATGAACATTGATATGAACATTTTTAATATATGCTTTCTGTTACGAGTCCAGTAGCAAACTATTTCATCATTGACTTTTTATATTTCTAGAGGTTGAAGTTTTAGCAAATGTCTCCTCAAGTAACATTCCTCGAGTCAGTACAAGCAGCGCTTCTCTGGATTTGGATCTTGTTGAGATTTCATCGAGTGACAGAGGTATGGAAATAAGCCACATACATACACACAATAAATCTAAAATTTTATATATACACACACAGTGGTGTGCAGTGAAGATTATACACCACTGTTTTTGTCTAAAAGGGCTCTGAATAAAAAAAAAAAACTCGATAATTTTTTGGTGAAATTGTATTGAACGATGCTATTGTAGGCAATGAGAACCAAAAAAATAATTCCGACAAGTATATTGAGGTAAAAGTATGAATAATAAACAAAAACACTTAAAATACCAATTTTTCAGAAAAATTGAAAGATTTAGCAATTTTTTGTATTTCTTAATTTATAAAATTTTTTTTTTTTTTACTTTTGCATAGCATGAATGAACTTCAGGCCATATGGAATGGTTTAGAAATTGAAGAAATAAAAAATAAATAAAGTGATGCAGTGATGATTATACACTTAATAAAATTAAGATAAAAAAGAAACCAAGTTCTATTCAAGAATTTATTTCATGTAATGTTGGATCATATTGATTAGAATAAATAAACAAACAACAATATATAGTAATAACAAAAATAACTGTCTATTTTATTAGAAAAAAGTCAACATTTATTGAGGCCTTCCTTTACTTTGATTACAGCATTTAACCTTTCAGGCATAGAGTTCACATATTTTTTAATTTCTTCACTCGATAAACCATTCCATATGGTTTAAAGTCATTCATGCTATGCAAAAGTAAAAACAAACCATTTGCAACATCTTTCAAAAATCTATAAAAAAAGTATTTTCAGTGTTTTTGTTTATTAGCCCTAATATACTTGAAATATTTATTTGTTTGTTTGTTTGTTTATTAATTATTTTATTTATTTTTTTTGTTCTCATTGCCTACAGTAGCATTGCTCAATACATTTTCACCAAACATTTGTAGAGAAGTAATTTTTCACTTATTCCTATTAGCAGCCTTTTTAGAAAAAAAAGGTTGTGTATAATCTTCACTGCATACTACACATGCTTATAGTATACATTTATAAATTTCATTTTAGATGTGTATGTGTTCATAAAATGAAAAATTACTGAAATCATCTGGAATTTTTGGTGTAAAAGGTGGTTTATATATATATATATGGGTGTATGTATTATGTATTTCCCCCCCCATGTTTATTGTGTATTAGCTGCTGTGGCCTTAATGAGTTACATCAATATAGCATACCTCCTGAAACCTACCCTGCTCAAGACAAATACAAGCACAAATAAAACTATGATGTCCACTGTGGTATCAGCTTTACTTCCCAAAACCACCAGCACAAACCTCACCAAACCCATCAAAATCACCTTCAAACACATCAATGTAAGTTCACTTTCATGTCTTTTAAACAGAAATGACATTAGAATTCTTAATCATCACTCTTTATGTTTATCGTCTGTGTTTCTACACTGTGCAGGAAATCGACCCTGAAGGTATTCTCTCGTGTGTGAACTGGCAAGCACAGTCATGGAGGGAAGACGATTGTAACATCATAGAGACTAACAGTACTCACACAGTGTGCGCTTGTAATCACCTGTCAACCTTCGCTGTCATCATGCAGACTGACCCATGCAGGGTACGAGCTCAGTGTTTACTGTAGTAGGGGTGTAATGTAATGACATGATGTTTCTCAATACAGATATCAGCACACAATATAAGGTATAAATACATGCGGGTAATTACACACAGGTGACACTCATCAACATGTTTCGTGCTGGTTCTACTTGAGTCCTCTTGACCTTCAGAGGGCACTTGAACCCTAGCTGCCACAGTGACTTTCATTCCCTTCCTGTTTACTTTTTGAACTTGTATATTCGAGTCTTCTCCAAATCCACTGTAAAAAATGTGATATCATTACTGCAGAAGCAATTTCTCCTTTGATTAAAAGATGCATTGTTTCTGAAATTGTCCCCCTTGATTTAAAAACTGTAGCAGGCTTTTCATTTTATCTTCATTTCCAAACTGCTTTTTTAATGTATCTGATTACAGTAACTTTAGACCAATATCTGTCTTACATTTAAAAAATGCATTTAAAATTAAATAAAAAACCTGCTTAAAAAGCTTGTTGCTGCCAAGCTCAGTTTCATCCTGTTTGTAATAGTCTTTATGAATTATTTTCATCTGGTTTTTCAAACTCAGAGCTTCTTTCTCATTTCCTCTGCTGTTGCTCGAGCTGTTAATATATATCCTTCTTCTATATAATAAACTCGTTCCTATATTTACAATATTTGCGGAAAATTGTAGAATAATATTGTTCCTCTATATGCAATTCGTGAGCCATGAATACATACATCTGAATTTTTTTTTCTTTCCAGGGAGACCATGTCATGAATGTGCTCATCGCAGTGGCTATAATAGTGGGACTTGTATTCCTGAGCTTGTCTATGCTGACGTTCATCTTTTATTCTCGCAACCCAGTAACCAATGCAGCTCTGATAAACCTGTGTATAAACCTTCTTCTGTATCACCTTCTCAGTCTGATCAAAACTCTGGTCCATATTCACCCTCTGGTATGTTAATTAGATAAAGCTTTCCTACACTGTTCTGATTGGTCAGTAGGTGTTGATTATTCTTTATTCTTTATTATTGCTCATGTGAATACTTAATTCTGATTGGTCTATCATGAAAACAGTGCTCTGTTATTTCTTTATGAGACACAATCGTTGCTATGGTGCAACTCATTACCATAAACCATAAAATCATTCATATTTTTTCAGATTATTGCTTGTTTGTAGATAGCTGTGTAATAAGTTCGATCATTTACAGCAAGCTGCTCATTATCATTACATAAACTCCTTCAGATTGATTGAACTGACTTCACTCTTTTGAGGTTAAATTTGTGGCAATGACTGGGTTAAGGTGCATTATCTCTTACATCAAATTATTTCTGACAGAGTTGTAGCTTCAAATCACAAGTCTATGGTAATATAACTGTAATTTTTTTCATGAATTCTCAGCTAAAACCGTGTTGTTTTCAGGTGTACAGTATACACATTTCCACATTTACTGTAATGTTCTGCCTCAAAAGTACAACATTCCTCACAAAGGCTCTGCTTTCAAAGTACAACATCCCCAACAAAGGCTTTGCCTTGAAAGTACTGCATCCCTCACAGAAGCTTGTCCTCAAAAGTGCAACATCCCCTACAGAGGCTCTGCCTTGAAAGTACAACAGCCCTTGTAGAGGCTCCACCTTGAAAATACAACATCCTCCGTAGAGTCTCTGCCTCAAAAGTACAACATCCTCTATAGAGGCTCTGCCTCATAATGTTCAACATACCGGTAGAGGATCTGCTTCAAAAGTACAACATCCCCCACAGAGGCTCTGCCTCGTAATGTTCAACATCCCTGTAGAGGATCTGCTTCAAAAGTACAACATCCCCCACAGAGGCTCTGCCTCAAAGGTAAACATCCCCCATAGAGTCTCTGCCTCAAAAGTAAACATCCCTCACAGAGGCTCTGCTTTCAAAGTACAACATCCCCAACAAAGGCTTTGCCTTAAAAGTACTGCATCCCTCACAGACGCTTGGCCTCAAAAGTGCAACATCCCCCACAGAGGCTCTGCCTTGAAAGTACAACAGCCCCCGTAGAGTCTGCCTCAAAAGTACAACATCCTCCACAGAGGCTCTGCCTCGTAATGTTCAACATCCCTCTAGAGGATCTGCTTCAAAAGTACAACATCCGCCACAGAGGCTCTGGCTCAAAGGTAAACATCCCCCACAGAGGTTCTGCCTCAAAGGTAAACATCCCCCATAGAGTCTCTGCCTCGAAAGTTTCAACATCCCCGTAAAGGATCAGCTTCAAAGTACAACATCCCCCACAGAGGCTCTGCCTCGAAAGTACAACAGCCCTCGTAGAGACTTCACGTTAAAAATACAACTTCCCCCACAGAGGCTCCGCTTCGAAGGTTCAACATCCCCCACAGAGGCTCCGCTTCGAAAGTTCAACTTCCCCCACAGAGGCTCTGCGTCAAAAGTACAACAGCCATTGTAGACGCTCCTCCTTGAAAGTACACCCCTGCAAAGGCTTCACCTCAAATTACAAAATCCCTGCAAAGGCTCCACCTTAAAAGTACAACATCCCCCATGAAGGCTCTACCTAGAAAATAGAACATCCACTGCAGAAGGCTCTACCACAAACGTTTCCACTCTAAATCACTAGCTATGAATCGGCACATCAGGCTAACCCTGTGTATATATAAAATTATTGTCCATAGTTCCTTTTTAAATCCTTCATGAAGAGTCTTTAGTGCCTCTGCAGAAATTTAGTAGAAATTTAGCGAGGGAAGTGTAGTGCATGTTCCGTGCTTTAGCCTCCCCTTAACTCTTCAAATCACTGAATAAATCCATGTTTTCACAGTTTTTGATGCTGAATTTTCCCAGTTTGTTTTAGTATGATTGTATTATGACCCCAGCAGTGGACTTGCAATGACTTTTTTTTTTTTACATGAAATGCTTCCTCTCTCTGTGTGTGTCTCTCTCTGTAGCACCTGCGTGCAGCACTAGCTGGTGTCCAGTGGTTTTTTTTAATGTCTGTATTTGTGTGGATGTTCATTGAAGCTGTGCTGCTCTACATCTTTGCAAAGAATCTTTCTGAGACCAGATCAAACCAGGGGGAAGTGCTTAACTGGAAATGGTTAATCACGATTGGACACCTTATACCTCTGGGAGTTCTGGGCATGTCTGGTGTACGCTTTCCTCGTGGTTACATCAATGAAGAGTGAGTTTGACTTCTTTTTAACATTAAAGCTCCACCAGGATATTGAGTGTTATTTTAATCTTTTTTTTTTGGTCAGAAGGTGCTGATTAAATTTCCATGCCAGCAGTTTTATGTTAATTTTGTTCTTTTTCTTTGTGATTTTTCTCTTTGTAGATGCTGGTTAATTGAGGATGGAACTTTGATGTTTATTTTTGCAGGTCCTGTTCTTTTATCTGTTACAGTAAGTCATTTAAACTACATTTTTTATTTCAGACGTAGCACCTAGGGCTGGGCGATATGAACTTAAAACTGTTTCACAAGATTTTTACAACAATGATATTTATCTCCGTATTTCATGATGACATGAAAATTATTTTAAGAAATCAAAGAAGACAACAGAACATGCAGACTGTTAGTAAGTATATAGATACCGGGGGGCTTACTGTGAAGCTGCCTTTCTTCACACCTGAGCTCCACTGCTGTGCTTGAAACCTGTTTGTTTCCACCTATGAACCGTCTTTTCTCTTCGATCTCCCACTACTGCCCACATGTCATCTATACGTATAAAATCCAATGTGTGTCTGTATGTCCACTATAGATTCGATGGTGTCAGCATGTACACACACAAACACTTTCCCATGTTGCCCAGTTTCATATATTCTCCCTTACAAATCACGACACGATATTTCTGATGCATATCGCCTACCAGCCGATACACATTGGATTTTATTCATTCATTCATTCATTTTCTGAACCGTTTATTCCTAATTAGGGTTGCGGGGTGGCTGGCGCCCATCTCAGCCGACTCTGGGCGAGGGAAGAGTACACCCTGGACAGGTCGCCAGGCCATCACAGAGCAGAAACTTGCTGATGAAAATCAGCAATGGTTCTTTTACATGCCTCTCACCACATACAGTGAGAAACATGGCCAGCATTTGATAACCCAGTTAGCTGCACTGGGGGGACAGCAGTGACATCCCGCTGATGGTGGAGCTTCAACCCCCGACCTTGGGATCAGTAAATCAACAGCCTAAAACCAGGCCACCACTGGATCAATGGATTTTATATAGATAGACCCTCACTATATATCAGCTCTTCAACATACAGTGCACAGTGCACTCACTGCTCGAGCCTGTCCAAAGTGGTCTATGATGTATATTTAAGTGACAGCTCTCAGATAACTTAATCTTACTTCTTTACCCAGCAAAGCGGGTACTACTGCTAGTACTTATAATATCATATAATAGGACCAATATTTAATAAGTTATATACAAGCTCTTCAGTGATGTAGGTAAAAATCTGTTCATTTAAGAAGGTAAATAATATTTCTGCTAAATTCCTATTGACACTGCTAATATCGCCCAGTCCTCATAGCACCAGTGAAATCTAGAGGAGTTTTTATCTTGTGGTTAAAATATGTTTCACTGTATTTCATTTGTCCTTGCAGTTAAACCTGGTCCCTTATTTCATTATCTTCATCATCATGATCCTCACTCGTAAACACCTGAAGAATCACGTCTTACAAATGAGTGACATTTCTCAAACGAATTTCATCATGTGCGTGATGCTCAGAAGTCTGACTCAGTTTATTTTTCTGGTTTGTTACTGGATCCTCCTGTTCATCCCCAGCAAGAACGGAGTTTTATATCACACCTTCCAGTTCCTCCTCTCACAGCAGGGAACCTCCATCTTCCTCGTCCACTGTCTTCTAGATCAAAAGGTCAGAGTTCAGCTGACAGCCACTCAGCTGTCTCACTTAATGTATACATTCAATACTTATTCTTAGCGTTTACGTTTATTTTTACCAGTTATCTTTAGATACATACTATAAATTAAAGGCTTGATCTCATGTGGGTGAGTTTTGGTGACTGCCCGTGGTTTTTTGATTTGGTGACTGTCTGTGATGATCTGCGATGGTCGACAGTGGTTGGCACTAACTATCCCCAACTATGGTTGCAGACAGTCACGGACAGTTACAGACTGTCTGAGACTGTCAGAGACTTTGTTCGCTACAATCAGCGACCGTAGTCACAGACTGAGCTGACGATATCCGTGACCATAGTTATTGGTTCAAGGACAGAACCTGGAGGTACTTCAAATGATCAAACTTTTAAAGTGCAGGACAGTAAAAAAACAAAAACAAACAAGGTATTTATCTAATAAATTAAAGAGAAATAGATAAGAGGAAGAATTAATTTGACAGAATATATATAATAAATGGAGAAAGACCTGTGTGGGCGGATTTCTATTTTTATTGTATTTCACCATTTCTTTATTTAACTTTATTCAATAAAGTTCAGTAAATGCATGTCGTATCTATGTTTTGCACCAAGATAAACTATACAAGCAAAAACAAATAAATTGTATGAACTGTTAGACAGTTACAATGAACGTGGTGGCTTTTGAACTCGAGTGTGTGGGTTAAAAATGTGCAGCCTTGCACCGGCAGTCCTAACAGCCAGGGCTAATACCGTGTTTCCCCGATAATAAGACCTACCCCGATAATAAGACCTACCCTTACTTCAGCAGAACAGTCCAAAATAA
>JAOUQZ010044427.1:0-11562 GCA_028564935.1 Neosilurus hyrtlii | reverse complement strand
ACACACACACACACACACACACACACACACACACACACACACACACACACACACACACACACACACACTGAGAAAGAACCAGCAGGAACTATCAGTGTTGGTCCCGTGATGGTTCCTTTACAATGTTAGCTGAATTACAGGACTGATATGAGAACATCCTACAGTCAGTACACTACACTAGGTACAATACAGTCAGTGAACCGCATACAACACTTAGTACAATTAATTCAGTACAGTACACTCAATATACTACAGACAGTAGATTATAGTAGGTACGTTACAAATAGTACATCCACAATCAGTACAAAAGTCAGTACACTACAGCTAGTACAGTACATTTACATCATATGCTCTTATCCAGAGTGACTTACAATGATCATTTTTATACAACTGAGCAATTGAGGGTTAAGGGCCTTGCTCAAGGGCCCACCAGTGGTGACAGTGGGGATTGAACCACTGACCTTTGGATCAGTAACCCATCGCCTTAACCACTACGCCACCACTGCTACATGTAACAGTAGAGCACACACAATATCAGCAGTACAAAACAATAAGTACAGTAGAGTCAACAAACAAAACAGTACAGTCAGTAAACTACAGCCAGTACAATAGAAATAGCTCAATATAGTCAGTACTATGCAGTCAGTACAGTACAGTCAGTAGTATATAGTCAGTACTCTACAGTCAGTACCATATAGTCAGTACTCTACAGTCAGAACTATACAGTCAGTACTATATAGTCAGTACTCTACAGCCAGAACAGTGAAGTCAGTAATATACAGTCCGTACAGTACAGTCAGTACTATATAGTCAGTACTCTACAGTCAGTACTATACCGTCAGTAGTATAAAGTCAGTACTCTACAGCCAGTACAGTGTTGTGAGTAATATATAGTCAGTACTATGTAGTCACTTCTATACAATCAGTACAGTACAGTCAGTACTATTATTTAGTCAGTTATACACAGTCAGTACAGTACAGTCAGTACTATATAGTCAGTACTCTATAGTCAGTACAGTACAGTCAGTACTACTATATAGTCAGTTCTACACAGTCAGTACAGTACAGTCAGTACTATATAGTCAGTACTTTACAGCCAGTACAGTGTTGTCAGTACTATATAGTCAGTTCTATACAATCAGTACAGTACAGTCAGTACTATATAGTCAGTACTCTATAGTCAGTACAGTACAGTCAGTACTATTATATAGTCAGTTCTACACAGTCAGTACAGTACAGTCAGTACTATATAGGCAGTACTCTACAGTCAGTACAGTGCTGTCAGTACTATATAGTCAGTACAGTACAGTCAGTGCTATATAGTCAGTACTCTACAGCCAGTACAGTGTTGTCAGTACTATATAGTCAGTACAGTGCAGTCAGTACTATATAGTCAGTTCTATACAGTCAGTACAGTACAGTCAGTACTATATAGTCAGTACAGTACAGTGAGTACTATATAGTCAGTTCTATACAGTCAGTACAGTAAAGTCAGTACTATATAGTCAGTACAGTACAGTGAGTACTATATAGTCAGTAAGTACTCTACAGTCAGAACAGTACAGTCAGTACTATAGTCAGTACCCTACAGTCAGAACAGTACAGTCAGTACTATATAATCAGTACTCTACAGTACTGACTATATAGTACTGACAGTAAATAGTACCCTACAGTTAGTACTATACAGTCAGTACAGTACAGTTAGTTATATATAGTCAGTACTTTACAGTCAATACTATACAGTCAGTACAGTACAGTCAGTACTATATAGTCAGTACAGTACAGTGAGTACTATATAGTCAGTAAGTACTCAACAGTCAGAACAGTAAAGTTAGTACTATAGTCAGTACCCTACAGTCAGAACAGTACAGTCAGTACTATATAATCAGTACTCTACAGTACTGACTATATAGTACTGACAGTATATAGTACTCTACAGTTAGTACTATACAGTCAGTACAGTACAGTTAGTTATATATAGTCAGTACTCTACAGTCAATACTATACAGTCAGTACAGTACAGTCAGTCCTATATAGTCAGTACTGTACAGTCAGTACTCTATAGACAGTAGAGATCAGTGAACCCAGTCTGCTCCTCTAAAGTGTGCAATTTGAAGTGTGAAGTGTGTACTTTGAAGCAGTGTCTCAATTTTACAGTGTGAAGTATATTCACACTGAGGAACTGGAGTGAAACAGGTGGATAGACGGATGGGTGAATAAAAAAGACAGAAAAAACACAGATATATTTCATCTTTTCTCATTATGTTGTATTAAGATTTTGTTTTAAGGCCAGTGATTCATATTTGTTTATGACTTCGTAGTAGGCAAGATTCATCCTATTTCAGTGGCGCAAATGATGCAAGTGTCCAAATTGTAAAAGTATCTGGATGCATATCAGATCAGTAAAATCTAATTAATTAATATTAAATTATTAATAGGAGCCTTATGCCTTTATTATTAAGCAAATATGACCAATAAAAGTTTAAAACCACATCACAAGCCCATGAAAAGCACCTCCACAAGGAAAAATTGGTTATAATTTGTCATTGTTATAATGAAATGTCTCCCCCTGGTGGGCATCAAATGAACATTTTCCAACCATGTTAACAATTAGGATTTTTATTCAGGATTTTTCCCCAAAATATAATATTTTTTAGTACTAACCTATGTACCCATCACCTCCAAAATTTAAAGGATTCTCCCCAGGCCCAGCCCCCACCCCTCCACCAAGTTTGATGAAAATCAGATGAGTAGTTTTTTTCTTAATCCTGTTAACGGAAAGAATCCTTGAAGAAATGTTTGTTAAAATTGGTTCTGTAGATTTTGTGTAATCCTGCTAACAGTCAATCAATCAATCAAACAAACAAACAAACAAACATGCTGGTGAATATACATAACCTACTACGCCTAGTGGTGACGGAAGTTAAAAGAATAAATTATAGTTACTAAAGAAAGAAAGACAGAAAGAAAGAAAAGAGAAAGTCTAGCTTCTCTCACTTATTTCTTTCATTTACTTTTTAGTTTATGAAAACATTGTGGTGTAAAAACTGTAAATGATTTTTGTACGTATTTTTTTCTCCACAGGTTTTAAACCACTTACACAAAAAGCTGAAGAACATGTCCAAAAAATCAGAGGCCTCTAAGAGGAAGGTAAGACCTTTAGATGCATTTTTTAAATAATGTTGAACGCTAAATTGCTTTACGAGATTTGAATCTTCAGGTTGTACTCCCTGAAGGATTTTTCCAGTTCAGATTTATTAAATAATGCTTTTTCCTTACCCTCTGCTCTCACTTTACAATCCAATTACGGTCTGCTACACCTGCCAGTGCGTGGCTTCCTCATGAGAACTGCTCAGACTATTGTACATGAATATAATGTATGTTATTTGACATGACCTTTTTTTTTTCTTCCCAGCCGGTATTAAATGACACAGAGTTTAAATGCCAATATACTACACACTTCACTGTAGTGTTAGTGCACTGGATCCAATTTTAAAGCCTACTAGTGTAACTAATGTTATTCTATCCTTGGTCACTAGATATTAGCAATTGAGCATTCTGATTGGCTAACCAACTCCTGGGATAGCAGCTCATATCCTACACATCTTATTAGCTATATAAATGTCACCACAGGAAAAAAATATGAATAAACAGAAATGGTCGTGACACGTTTTAAACTGAAAGCTAACACTAGCCAGCTTCTTTTTTATTTATTTAATTTGTATTCAAGATTGATTCCATGAAAAGCAACAACATGTATTTGCTTTTAGCCTCTCAGTCTTCTGTATAGCCTAATACCGATGTCTGCAGGTGAGCGCATCTTACCCATTTTGACCAAAACAGAAGTACCGCTAGCTACTGCCGCTAGCAAACCAGAAGTTCCACCAATGCAGGTTTCTTAAGTCTAGATTAATTCCACAAAAAGCAACAAAATATGGAATTAAAGAATGTGATTTTAAGAATCAAAATTTTTTCCCCCACCAAACATGACTTTATTGGACTGCTAAATGGAACAGGCCATCAGCTAATCAGCTAGCTCCATGCAAACCAGCTCTCCTGACAAGTATTATATGGTAAGAATGTATATTTCTTACAATCCAGAGGATGGAATATAACAGTTATTCTGCTCCTGCTAGTAAATAAGACTTGGCTGAAAGCCTCCCAAGGCTATTAGATCATATACGATACGCGGAAGAACTGTTAATTACCGTGACTGCTGTGCAACAAGCCTGGTGCATGAACATTGAGACGTTCCCCAAGCACAGTTTATTAAACTATATGGAAATGTCAGTTGTCAAATTGGAGCGACTTCAGTAACACATATGACATGCAAGCTATAAGTGACGAATCATGGATTGTCCTCTTACAGGCAAAAAATGTAATTTAGCGAAACCCTTAATTCAGTGGAGCTGAAAAGCCTTCAGAAGCTTTTGACTGCAGCAAACATCAGAGCTTTACTGTACAAAATTGACTAGACTGACTCTAAGCCCATTCCTGTTCCACCCTCACCATCCATCACGACACGGTCGTTTTGCAGCAACATTCTATTTGATACACCGAAATTGACATACTGTCCCAAGCATACATTCCAGTCTTGGTATCAGTGTCAGTCTAGGTATGCTCTGTATGCAGCATTTTGTAGAAACATACTCTAAGCTAACCTCTGTCACTGCAATATATGAATAAGAAAAGTATTCTACCGCATAATTAAAAAAATATATATATATATCACCTTTAAAGAGCTTATATCCTACATGAAGTTTGTGTGTTTCATGACATTTGATTTGACTTGGGGCGTCATGATGGTGTCGTGGGTTTGTTTCCCGGGTTCTGGCATTTCTGTGTGTATGTTTTCCCTATGCTTGCATGGGTTTCCTCCAGGTTGTCTAGTCTAATCCCACAGTCCAAAGACATGCACATTGGGCTAATCGGCTGTTCCAAATTTCCCAGAGGTGTAAGCATGACTAAAAATGTTTGTTGGCCCTGCAGTGGTCTGACATACCTTGCCCATGCCCAGTGTCAGATAGGCACCACTGGGCAATTTGGAACAACCAATTATCCCAATGTGCTTGTTTTTGGACTGTAGGAGGAAACTGAAGCCCTCGCAAACAAGGGGAGAACATGCACAGAGAAACTCCGTACAGAAACCCCTGAGCTCGGGAATCAAACCCAGGACCTTCTTCCTGTAAGGCGGATGTGCTAACCACTACACTGCCATGCCGCCCCAAGTCTAATCAAATGTCATGCCTCCCCATGACCCTAATATGATTTAGCGATTCGGCAAGTGAGTGAGTGAGAGTGAGTGTATATTCAAATGTGCATAGTTTTTAGGGGATACATTCTTTAAGCCACAGACGATATGAAGCCTGTCAACGTCAGATACGGCTTCCAACTTCAATACCCAGAACACAGCGCAAAACTGTCATGTTCATGTTCATCAGCTTAGTGACCACACACACCCGTACTCAATCACCAATTACAGCCATGCTGGGATATAAAGACTCACTGTTCTCATTCCAGTCATTCTTAAGCCTTGTATCTGATCATAGTCTCTTCTGGCTTGTGCTCCTTGTCTAGCCCTCTTTATTCAGTACATCACCTGACCGTTACCTGTTCTCTGACCTTGTTTTTCCTCACATACGGTGGATCTGTCAGCAAGCTTCATAAAAACTGTTTACTTGCTCTTGCATCCATATGTGCCATCTGATAAATACCTGCTATGCAACAAATGTTGGCAACTTTGCATATCTGAACAGGCCCACTACCTAAGTAGCTGGGGTTATATGTCATTAAGCTGACATTTTAGAATTTTGGTGAACACCCAGTGTTGGCTGAGATTGCGACCCTAGTAGGATTAAGCGGCAAATAAGTGATGAGTGACGGACCGACTCATTTCCTGAACCACTTAATCCTACTAGGGTTGTATGGTAATATAAATAATATAAGTCTGTTTGGCTTTTTACATCCGAGCCTACCGGCCCATCAGGCAGACGCTTATACTACTAGCCGTACTAGGAGTTCAACTCCTCCTAGATGTGATGCTAGTCCATCGCAGGCTACCTTCTCAGTATTTTTTACTGGTACCCGTTTATACTGCTGGGCAGACAGAGGCACAGGGGTCTTAGCACTGCGGGGGTCTGACGGGGATTTGAACCCATGACCTCTCGATCATGGGCCCACACTGGGCGAATGCATGGTGCACCTTGACCAGTTCGCCAGTCCATCGCAGGGCCAACACATACACAACCATTCACATTCACACTCAGACCTAGGAGCAATTTGGAACAGTCAATAATGTGAATGACTTTGGACTTATTATATCATCTGTATAATGTGATGGTCATGATTCTGGGTTGTAATTTAACCATAGGATAAACAGTTGTAGCAGACACTAAAACCTTTTCGGAGCACTGAAGTGCTTTAGTGCCTGGGCAGAAAGTATTAAAAAAATAAAACCCATATTACTCAGACACTCATTTATTTGTTTTACGACAACCATAAATCAATGGGTGGCATGGTGGTGTATTTGTAAGCATGTCTGCCTTACAGCCTGGGCTCGAGTCCCGGGCTCGGCCAGTTCCGTGTGGAGTTTGCATGTCCTTCCCGGGCTGGCGTGGGGTCCTAATTCCTGTGGTTTCCTACCACAGTTCAAAAACATGCATGTTAGGATAATTAGCTGTTCCAGATGTGAATGGTTGTGTGTGTTGGCCTTGCTATGGTCTGGCTAGCTGTTCAGGGTGCTTACCCCCGCCCCCTTCTCCCAGTTTTTGCTGAGATAGGCTCCAGCCTCCCCCAACCCTAATTGGATTAAGTGGTTTGGCAGATGAGTGATAATAATGATTAACTTTAATGTATTTTCTGAAGGTTCACCATTTTCAGTGTTGGTTTAAAAGTTGTACTTGAACACCGTGTGCCATGATATAAGTGATAAAGTGATAAAGTGGTTTAGTAGCATAATAACATGATATTATGAAGCATGAAGGATCAATATTGCTACAGCGAGACGTGTGCGGCCCCCGTGAGCCGAGCAAAGTGGAGCCTTTTTTCTTATCACTGTAACTGATGAAGGTTAAAAGCTGCACTCAGATGGACATTACTCACTCAGCTCTCTGAGAACTGTGCCGTTAAATACAGCTGAGGAAACGGCACTATCGCCTCGGTTACAAAACGTCCGCTAATATATGACTTTATAAACACACACACATGCACACACAGTTCTGTACTTGTATCTTTGTGGGGACATTCATTGGCATAATGCATTCCCTTTCCCCTTACCCTAACCTTAACAATCTCTAAACTCTAAACTCTAAAACCAGGTCTTAACCCTCAAACAACCCTTAGAAAAAGTGAGGACTGGCCAAAATGTCCTCACTGGTCATCAGTATGTAGAAAGTACAACCACACACACACTCACACACACTCACATACACATGAACCTAAAGTGCAAAGAGACAGAATACTTCAGCTCAGCCTGTGTCATTAATTAAAAAAAACAAAAGCACCGTAAACACCTCTCTTCTTCATCTCATCATGAATCAAACTAATTAAAATTAAATTAATGAAGACCCACGCACACCCACACCCACACACACACACACACACACTCACCCACACACACACACATAGGGCTCAATGATTCATCTGCATGTTTTGATGTTTAAATCTTTACATTCTTTCAGAGCTTAGACATATTTTTTGAGTTATTTTTTAGTTTAAGAAAAATATTAATATTATTATTTTAAATAAATCTAATTTGTGCTCATTCATTCATTCATTCATTCATCCACCTTATTATGCTTGTTCTGGGGTCAGGTCGCGGGGGCAGCAGTCTAAGCAGTAAGGTCCAGATGTCCCTCTTCCCAGCCACTTCCTCCAGCTCTTCTGGAGGGGCGCCAAGGTGTTTCCACACCAGCCGAAAGACGTAGTCCCTCCAGCATGTTCTGGGTTGACCCCTGGGGTCTCTTCCCAGTTAGACATGTCCGAAACACCAGCATTCTTGGCATTCTACTGGCATTCAACTTCTCACCCTATCTCTAAGGGAGAGCCCTGCCACCCTGCAAAGGAAGCTCATTTCAGCCGCTTGTATTCGCGATCTCAACTTTTAAATTAAGAGCTTTGCCTTCTGGCTTAGTTTTCTCTTCACCATGACAGACCGGTACAAGCTCCTCTTTACAGCAGAGGCTGCACCGATCCGCCTGCCAATCTCCCGCTCCATACTTCCCTCACTTGTGAACAAGACTCAGAGATACAGAGATACCTCATTCCAGACCCGGAGGTCTTTAATTAATTATTATTATGAAAGTTTAATGAAGGTAAGATATAGGTAGGATAGGTAAGTTCCTCTCTTATTGGCTAGCTTGCTGTCAAGCTCAACTAGCTCATGTTTGGTTAATGTTACTGATTTTTAATTTTATTTATTATTATTATTATTATTTTTGTAATACTTAAGAAAGTAATGGCAATGCATCAAGCTGATTTTTCCATAGCTCATACACCCATATGTCTCTCTGTTCATCTATCTGTACATGCACCACCACAGGCTGTCATGCTTTGGATCTGTGTGTAGATCTCGAGCTCCTGCAAACCAGAAAAATGCTGTTTATAAACTAAAAGGGCAGTGGGGGCTTCAACAAACTTAAGCACCATAACATTTATTTCTATCCAGTGTTGGGTTCATTTCTCACTGACGTCTTGAATCGATGAGGGAAAAACTGAACCCCTCCATACAGTCTTCTTCAACACAAACCAGAAATTTCAATAGGGTTAAGGCCAGGACTCTGGGGTGCCGATACATATGTGAAAATGATTCCTTGTGCTCCCTGAACCACCCTTTCATTATTTGAGTCCCCATTTTATATCCATGCCATCAGGGAAGAAAAAGTCCATTGATGTGATAACCTGCTCATTCAGATCATCAGCTGACTTCATTTTATTGCCACATTAATGCTGCTGAGCCTCGACCGGACCAACTGGAGCAACAATGCCATGGAGATTACATGTTATGATCAAGGAAAAAGGCTCTCCAAGAAAATATTACAATTGTGCCAATTTTTTTGGCCAGGCAGTGTATTTAAATACACTGAAATGCCCTCAAATGAAAATTCGACCGACATCCGAAACGACTGACATCAGGTTTTGTGGCATGTTTCAGATATGGTACCTAAATACCTACAAAAGGTGGTCCAAGGTGGCCCCTTAATGTGCACTGGGGTTTAAAGGCTTGTACATTTGGTCTGATCCCACAGAAGAGCTACTGTAGCACAAAACGCTTGAAACTGTTAATACTGACTACAAACACACAGTGCATCACAGTTTCTGGGCAAGGGGCTGCCTAACCGCAGTCCAGTCAGATGGTGTTGACGTCATGGCTGAGCAGTTCAGTATGCTTGTTGTAAATGTGTATAAGAATACCCAGAGTCATTCCAAACCATCTGAGCTTCAGTAATTTTTTTCATTTTATCTTCCCCTCAGCTTCGAGTACACTAAACTGTAGCAATCTCAGCAAATTACATTTTTTACACTTTTCTCTGACCCCATTATTTTGCAGGTGATTTCCAGGTCCCTAAAAAGAATTCATTTCTGTCCTTTCCAGAACATTTGGGAACCCATTTTTCTGATTTTAATTCTAATTTCACCCAGCACTCATGCATTGTACTGATTCAGACCCAAACAAAGCCATTTTAAAGATAATTAAATAACTAATTTTGTAGCCAACAACCATAAATTACCGTAATAACCTAAAATTCATAAACACTATTTGCAGCTAATAACCGTTAATTAAAATTATATTAATTCTGACATGTTCATCTATTTATATGATTCAGTGACTTTGCTGTTCTCTGAAACCAAAAGCATTGGCATTGATCTGAAAATGCACCGTTACTAACTTCTAAAAGCCATTAAATTCACCATATGGTGTGTTTGCATATTTCCATGGTAACCATAAAAGCTATTCTCACTCTCACTCACTCATTTGTCGAACTGCTTAATCCTATTAGTCTTGTGTGGAGGCTGGAGCCTATTTCAGCTGACATTGGGCGACGGCGGGGTACACCCTGAACAGCTCACCGCACCATTGCAGGGCCAACACACACACACAGACATTCACACTCCCACCTAGCAGCTAGTTAGCCTGAACACGCAAACTTAAAACCACTCAAAAACACCCGAGCACGGGACTCGAACCCAGGACCTTCTTGCTGTGATTAGGACATACAAACCACTACATCAGCCTCAAGCGAATATAAAAGAATTCAAATTTGTTGTTGTTTGGATGTTGTTTCGGAAAAAAAGAAAACTGCTTTAGGGGCAGCACGGTGGCGTAGTGGTTAGCACGTCGGCCTCACTGCAAGAAGGCCTGGGTTCGATTCCCGGGCTAGGGGCATTTCTGTGTGGAGTTTGCATGTTCTCCTGCTTGCATGGGTTTCCTCTGGGTACTCCGGTTTCCTCCCACATTCCAAAAACATGCACAGTAGGCTAATTGGCTGCTCCAAATTACCCCTAGGTGTGAGTGTGAGTGTGAATGGTTGTGTGAGTGTTGGCCCTGCAATAGCTTGGTGAGCTGTTCAGGATGTACCCGCCCTTGCCCAGAGTTGGCTAAGATGGGCGTCAGCCTCTTAGCGACCCCAATTAGGATTAAGGGGCTTAGAAAATGAATGAATGAATGAAAATCTGCTTTAGTATGTATTCCTGGATGTCGGTATGTGTCAAGCTTCAGCCAAAGAGCAACAGCCAATCAGCATCGCCATACATATTAACGTATGTATGGCATACGAATGGAAGTACAAGCCATGAAAAATCAAGTCAAACATCTCATCTCATCTGCTGAACCGTTCACTCCTATTAGGGAAGACTGGAGCACAGCCGACACTGGGCGAGGGCGGGGTAGACCCTGAACAGCTTGCCAGGCCATTGCAGGACAACATACACACAACCATTTACACTCAAGCTCACACCTAGGGGCAGTTTGAAACAGCCTATTAGCCTAAAGTGCATGTCTTTGGACTGTGGGAGGAAACTGGCGTACCCGGAGGAAAGCCACGCAAGTGTGGTGATGACATGCAAACTTCACACAGAAATGTCCAAGCAATGTCGGACTGGAACCCAGGACCTTCTTGCTTAGAGGCAGATGTTCTAACCATTACACCACCATGCTGCCCTCAAGTCGATCAAGGCTTTCTTAAGTATGGTACTCTGCTCATGTGGGCCTAAGTGGGCGCTCCACTATAATATAGTCATGTCATATGCTCTGCCTGGCTCATTTAAGGCATAACAATAAAGGGAGCACCGCAGAGCATCAACTTAAAGTTTTACTAACTTCAACATAAACATAATGAATCTTAGGATGACGACTCTAGACAAAAAGACATGTGTTTCAAACAAAGAACCTTAATGTCAAACAAAACTCTGTTGGGTACCATGAAAGCTCCAGCTTTCCAGGAGAGAGAGAGAGAGAGAGAGAGAGAGAGAGAGAGAGAGAGGTAGAGGTCAAAACCCAGCTTAAATAGACTCCCAAGAAAGTAAAGCAATCAAACAAACCCCTGTTGGGTGTTATGGAAGCTC
>JAOUQZ010044426.1:0-11564 GCA_028564935.1 Neosilurus hyrtlii | reverse complement strand
TAAATAAATTGTATTTAAACATGAGTCAAAGTCTTGGATATCCTCTTCCTTGTACTGGCATGTTTAAATTTGCCAAATCAAAGAGCATGCACACATTTCCGCATGAACCTCTATCTTACCGGGCTGTGAGCTTGGGGGTGATCAGAGACCCCACATGCGCTCCCACCACCCCCGAAAGAGCAGCGTCACCTCTGACTGCGGCGACTCTCTGCTCAAGCAGGGTGAGGTCCTCCTCTCCCCCCGCCGGACTGGGCCAGACTTTGGTGGTGGGCAGCCTGTCCTCCGCTTAACGGCCACCTTTAAGTCTGACCACTTCTTTTTTTAACTCCGCTTGTGTTCGCCTTTCTGACCCCACAGCACGGCCTCACACATACACTCTCCCCCACTCAGACCTCCTGCGTTTGGTGTTAATGCTGGAGGACAGCGTGCCAAACACTACATTCTTGTGCGCCTCCCCATCTTCCTCATATTATAAGGGTTTTCTGATCCTGCGAAGATGGGAATCTCCGCTGCCCGGTTCATTTAAATATGATTTGCATATTTAAATGTGTACCTCAAGTACCAGTTGCTTATCTTTGAAGTTATGAAATCTGATGAGTACCATGTGGGGACGCTTGATCGGTCTCGGCCTAGGAGCTAATGCACGGTGTGTTTTTTCGAATATGATACGTCTTTTGCCTCAATGTGAAGAAATCCAGGCAGTCATTTTTTTAAAAACTTAACCGGGTGGTTACCCTCCTCACCTTCCGACAGGCCGACCACTCATATGTTCTTCCTCCTGCCTCTGTTTTCGAGGTCATCGATATGCTGTGCCATACTTTCAAACTGTTTCGCCAACATTTTAATGTGCACATTGGTTTGGCCCAAAGCCTCCTCCTGTGCTACAATCCTGTCCTGTGTAGTACGTTTGGACAAATCATTTAATTGTGAAGCCTGAGCTTCAAGTATTTGAGATGATAAGTCCAGTTTCCTATTAATAAGTACCAGAATGTTCCCAGTAATCTCTTGAATAACTTGACGAAGAGCAGGGTCAAGTGCGCTGGTCTTGCTAAAAATAGTGGCTCATCCAATGGTAGTTCTGTGCTAGGCGATCTCCCGGCTTCAGTGGTTTTAGCTTTCTTAACATTTTTTGGCGCCATCGCATGGAGCGGTTCAGAAAGTACTCATTGATATTCATAGTAACATACCTAGTCAGGAGTGACACACAGGTGTCAGTAAGCGAATATTAACTTGCTCAAAAGGCAATGTTGTGGTGCACAGCCCAGCAAAATCGACCAAGTTCCCTTGATAGCACAGATCAAAGTCAGGTTCAGATAGTGAAAGAGTGGTTAATGGTGCAAAAGGAATCATTTTCACATATGAACTGGTACCAGAGAGTCCTGGCGTTGACCCTATTTAAAGTCATTAAAATGTGCGGGAGGAGACTTTGTGAAATCCTTTTGATTTTCCTGTCATCAACTCAAGATTTCAGTGAAATATAAACTCTGGATGGGAATAAATGTTGTTTAGTTTTGTTGAAACAATGCAGTGGTGATTATAAACTGTACTCAAGATTAAAGGCACAACTAAATAAATATTAATGTGCACTTTTTTTTGGCAGAGCAGTTTTATTTAATGTAGTTTTTTTTTTTATATTGTCAGTAGATAATTCTTATGCATTTTTTTTATTGTTGTAGCCTCCATGTTTAGCTTGAAAAGTTTGTGTTGAGTTGCAAAGTGCTCACTCATTCTGATCACTTTTTAAAAAAAAATATATATAATTTTTATTAAAAATTATAAGTTTTTATTGCACCATAACATTTTTGCCTTGTTGCTGTTTAAATTGGGTTATTATACAGCTGTTTAAAACATAATGCTCTATATGGCTGGTATTCTGGAATATTGATGACCTTGCTGACCACTGTATTAGATTATAGAAAATATGGTAAATTCTGGTCCTAAGTGTGCAGGTAATGAATTTAAATTAAGGATTTAAACCCTTTAGCTTGTTTTTTCCTCCTGTTGTCACACGTCAATATGACAACATTGTTTTATGAGTATGTACTTCCGCCTCCACAGACGACACAACATTAAGGCGGTCCTTCAGTGTTGTCCAGCACACATTCATTAAGCAGTATACAACCCAGGCCATCTTTAAACATAGGCTGACTGATCAGATCCTAGTGCTACTTTTGGACTCATTTTACCACCTTCACAGGTGTTCTTGGAGCTACCCACTTCACCCATGCATGTTAACACCAGGTGTGAATGGAGCCTTTAAAATTCTTACTCTTGATTCTGATGAGGTGATTTGTTCAGTTAGGCCATGTTTATTCTTCCAGAAAAAAAATAATGCAAGTAATTTGTTATAAAGACCAAGAAATCTCTATATAAAAATCAGGTAGTATTTTAAATACACACATACACATCAGGAAAAAAGATTTAATCAAAACCTCACAATTTCATTTTGTTCACAGAATAGTGCAAACTGTCAACCAAAGCCCAGTATCGACACCCAAACCCAAATCTTCAATACTCCAACTGAATCACACAATGAGGAATCAGTAGACCAGAACAGTGAACATTCTGCTTTAAACTTCTCCACAAATGATCTTGGCATCATAAAGACAGAGGATCTAGAAGAGAAAGTGCAAGCTGAGCCTTTAGATCTCTCACTCCCAAAGCCCTCTTGTTATAATGGTAGCACCACTGTTACCATTGCAGTGTCTGCCACCAAACAGTCTTTTCCTACCCAAGATGAACCACTTAATCTCACCTGTTTCAGAAAGGACACATTGGATGGCAAATCTATTTATGTGAAACAGTCTGCCACAAGTCCGATAAACATCATAGCCACACCCTTGCCAACT
This sequence comes from Neosilurus hyrtlii, assembly GCA_028564935.1. Classification (NCBI taxonomy): domain Eukaryota; kingdom Metazoa; phylum Chordata; class Actinopteri; order Siluriformes; family Plotosidae; genus Neosilurus; species Neosilurus hyrtlii. The sequence goes on along the minus strand of JAOUQZ010044426.1, from coordinate 8,715 downwards.
CTGGTTGCCATAGCAGAGCCTGGTGGAATTTCTTGCCTCAGAGCTGCCATCTCTAACAAACAGCGCACCATCCTTATACCCCAGATCTCCTATACATACACCTCCTATTCCACCAATGAGAAGGCTAACACTAATACTTCTTCCATTAACAAGACTGACACTGTCACCACACCACCATCCACAGACCCACAAGGATTAATACTCAGTTGCTATCAGGTAAGTCTGTCTTAAACCAAGTAATACATTACTGTTGTCTGTTTTAATGTGTCTTGTTGGCTCTAGTAATTCATCAATGTGTCGTCCCACATAACCATGGTATTCCATTGGTTATCCTCATCTTACTTACCATCCTACCTATTTATTCAGAAGGAGAAGACTGATGCTGTAAATGAATCCATGTCTCAGTGGAAGGTGTTGAATGACAGCAACCTCTCCCCCAACAAGAAGAGGAGGAGGATGCATGGTGGCCAATATTCATGTGACCTATGTGACAAAATTTTCCAGAAGAGCAGCTCTTTACTACGTCACAAATATGAGCACACAGGTACATTTAAATAAATAAATTAATTAATAAATACATAAGGTCAGAGGTTTGGAGTAAAAGACTGAAAAAATATGTTGTTACAGTCCATAGTGTAGTTGAAATCGTCACTATATGTATAGAAAGTCATTGAAAAATCATAAGCAAGAGTGTCTACAGATTATTTGACCAATAGCTGTTTACACATGTACTCAGCACTATAGTTTGCAGTAGTTTGGAATCAAGTGACTTAATATGTAACAGAATAGAATTGACCCAGAGGTAAGCTGGCTCGAAGAGCCTTTTTCTCTGATCTTACAGGTGACCCTCATACATAATATTAATAATAATAATAGTAATAAATATTTTGTAGAAGACTTTTTAAGCTAGGTGGAAACTGAAGATAGGAAACTGTAAAATACAAAAAAAAAATCATCATCTTCTTGATACGGGGGAACACAGAGGTGTTTTCAGACCTGCCAAGAGACATGAGTGTCCCTCCAGCATGTTCTGGGTCAACCTCGGGGTCTCTTCCAGGTTGGACATGCCCGAAACACCAGGTAGGCTTTTAGGAGGCATACTAATTAGATGCCCAAACCACCTGCAGAGAACCCTATCTCTGAGGTAGAGCCCTACCACTCTGCGAAGGAAGTTCATATCAACTGCTTATATTTGCTATCTTGTCCTTTTGGTCACTACCCAAAGCTCGTGACCATGGGTGAGGGAAGGAACATAGATTGACTGGTAAACTGAGAGCTTTGCCTTTCTTTTCAGCTCCCTCTTCTCCACAAAGACTGCAAAGACCCGTACAAAAGCAGATACAATATTTACAGCAGAGGCTGCATCGATCTGCCTCTCGAATTCTATTTCCATTTGTATTCTCCATTCTATTCTATCATTTCCTCACCCTTGCACCCTGAGATACTTGAACCCCTCTACTTGGGGCAGGACCTCATTCTACATTTGAATTAAAAGAAACCAATAGCAACACGAAAAGATATATATTTCATTAAATATCAAATGATTTTCCACCAACTGTTTGTTTACTTGTCATGGTGGCATGAATGATAGAGCTGAATATAGCACCTAAATATAAGATTATTAACACAGATACATTTCTAGCATCTTCATTTATTAAAAGGGCATAAAAGGTATCTTAAAATAAAAGTGCTAGCTTTCATCCCCAGCAACACAATGTTGAAATTTTACTAGGGCTGAAATGATTTATCAAGTAATTTGAGTAATTTGATTACTGATGTATCTCAAGGCAAATGATTTGCCTTGAAGCTACGTTTAGTGCGGTGCAGTTCTACCTCATGGCGTGTTTGGCCCTGATAGTTATTTCTGTTGCAAAACACACTCACTTTTTACTGTGGATATAAAGTAAAGTAAATAATCAAAATAAACAAAAAGATGAAGGAAGTGGCACAAGAAAACAGTGATGAAAAACATGAAGAGACTCACCAAAGAAAACAATGAAAAGTTTCAAAAGTGTGGGATCATTACAAAACAAAAAACAAACAAAAAAAAGAAAACATCATTCAATGTGTTTGCTTTGTAAAATGGAGTAAGTATAACACAATATCGTATCCTTAATGAACACCACAGTTGGAAATTAGAACACCTCAGTAGGATACATCCAGTGCATGCAATGGGGGCAGTCGTAGCCTAATGGTTAGAGAATCGGCTTTTGGACAGAAAGGTTGCTGGTTCGATTCCTGAACCAGCAGGAAAAATGTGTGGTGGTGGGCGAGTGAGCTGCACCTTTCCTTACTCCACCTTCATGACTGAATTGCCCTTGAGCAAGGCACCGAACCCATAATTGCTTTCTGGGTGCCCCAATGTGTGTGGCAGCCCAGTGCTCTGAATGTGTGTGTTCACTTTGGATGGGTTAAATGCAGAGCCAATAATTTCCCTTGCGGGATTAATACAGTATAGCAAAATCAGAAATTAAAATCAATAAATTTAGAGAGTGGATTCAACACAAAAAGATAATAGTAATGTTATTTAATAGATTTGAAATTGAACCATAATCCATGGTTTTACCTGAGATTATGGCATGTAAAAAATGGAACTGTTGCATGAATCTTTGCCATACCTGATGGCTGATATAGAATAGAAACAAGTTCAATTTCTCTGGCATTTTGAAAATGGATATTAACCAAGTTTTGCTAGACAGAGGGGCTTCATTCAACCTCAGGAGCATCATATTGGTCATTGTGTAATCACACAATTACAAACACTAACACTTTACTTACTATATATACTGTAAGGTTACCAAGGCATAGTGTAGACTTTTGTATACCTGTAAATACTTGAAACCTTGCTGTAAATGAAGTTGCACAAATAAAGTGCTGTTTTTTATGATACCTCAGTTTTAGAGTGATGAATACTGTTTTTGTAATGTTATTTCTTGTTCATAGTTAGGAGTCCAGAGTCCAGTTGGAAATCCTGTCATTTTTACTCAGTTTATTTTTATTATTATTAGGAGTCCCCCTATTGTTTTTACTCAGTTTATTATGGCTTCAAGCTTCAGCTTGAGACCCCTCTTGGTTTTGCTTAGATTATTTAAAAAAATATTTATTAGGGGTTCAAGCGTCATCTTGAAATATCTTTTGTTTTTACTTGGTTTAGTAAAAAGTGCCAGCTTGGAACCCTGTAGTTTTTACCCATTTCCATGATTCTTTCACCACATTTTTCTTTTTGCCATTAAACACAAACCATGCAGTAAAAAATCAGCAAATGACAATACTCTACAATTTTGCTTCCATAGGTCACATAACATAGCAGCTACCGTTATGTGAAATCACCATTTTTAAAAGCTCCATCGCTTGAACTGTTTGACAAAAAGTCATGAAACTTGATGTACAGGTCCCCTTACTCAATTTCAAGTTTGCCATATTGTATTTTATACCAATATTCTTAATTATAATTTTAGCAAAAATTCTTCTCAATAACTTGACTGATTTGCATATTGAACCATGTCAGCTTGAGCCTACTCTGAATTTAAGTTGCAAATAATCTAGAAGCTACTAGATCAAAAATATGACTGCCAAAAGACATTAATTTTCATTATTTCATAATAAATATGAAATTGAGGCAGTATTATTCAATTCAATTCAGTTTTTTTGTATAGCACTTTTTACAGTTGACATTGTCACAAAGCAGCTTTACATAGTGAAATTAATTCTAAGAATTTTTCTACAACCCCCTACACATCCCTAATGAGCAAGCCCGCAGCGACAGTGGCAAGGAAAAACTCCCACAGTTGACACAAGGAAGAAACTGTTGCAGCAATAATTCTTAAATTCTTGAGAACGCATTATTAAAGCATTTCATCAAAATAAAGAAATTAATTAATTAATTGGGAATAAAATTTAGCCAGCTTCCACAAGTGCTTGATTACTTCAGTTTTTAATATGTTAAAAAATTAATTCGATTTTTTGGATTTTTCTCATGAACTGTAACTTTTAATTGATGCAAAATTGCATTGGCTCAGTTTTCAATTCATGCCACTGACATCATTTCAAGACCCCCAAGGGATTAGCTTTTTGACACTTCATTCATTTAGTTCATTAAATTATTTTAGCATTTTTTGCCATAAAACCAAAACAGTGAAGCAGAAAGTCAGCAAATGCATTATCATGGTAGCGGGTCATGAATAATACTCAACAATTCCAAACAATACAATTTTGTGTCCAGAGGTTACATGACATGGCACGTATTGTTGATTAAACTCTATTTTCCAAAGTGTTTCATACATAAACCTTCATGAAACTTGTTGCCACGGGCATTAAATTGCAATGGATAAGCTGCTAAATCAAAAAACATGGTTGCCACATGACATTGAAATTGTGTCTTAAACATATATGGGTTTTTTTGGTTTTGTTTTGTCTGGCTGGGCTTTTATTTATTTATCTATCTATCTATTTATTTATTTGTTTGTTTGTTTATTTATTTATTTATTTTTGTCTGACTGTTATTAATCATGTCAATTTTGGGGCGGTGTTATTAATCATGTGAATTGTAGCCATGTTTTATTTCATGGCAAATTTTGAAATAATTTTTTCAAATTTTTTATTAATTTTCCAGGCATCTGTATGTGTGTGTGGCTGGTTAGGCAAATGAGGGAATAGAAGTCCTTCCTAGACTTTTTCTGCAAAGACTTGGAGCCTCTTCAGTTTTACTTGGGCAAAAATCTTCTCAAAGATGCTCAGGCGGGAGATACCCCAGTACTTGTTGCAATCACTCCTGTAAGCTATGTTTTTCTAGAGAGTGATGATGTTTGTATCCCTTATATCTTGTGGCACATGATTTTATGCAGCATTGGTTTGCTGTCAAGCTTTTCCAGCACAGGCAGACACTCAATAGCATTCAGGGCATCATCAGAAGTCACGTTTTCTTTGGCATATATCTTGGAGTAATGTTCTATCCAATGTTTCATTTGCTGCGCCTGATCCTGGATGACCTCACCTATAGCAGACTTCAATGGGCTAGTTTTCTTCTGTGTTGGGCCCAGGGCCAGCCTGATTCCATCATTTACCCTTGGTGCTTGGGCCCTAATTATAGCTGCAAAACAGTGATGAAGGGCCCTCGCAGCTCTGGTACTAAAAGCTGTGATACATCATTAAACAATTAACTGAACCCTTTTCAAACATTGTTGAAACACTGAATATATAACCATATGTATAGGTGTGTATATATATTTTATTATTATTATTATTATGTATTATTATAATTATATATTTTTTTTGCTGTATTGTATTAATCCCACAAGAAAAATTATTGCCTCTGCTTTTAAGACATCCAAAGTGAGCACACACACGTAAACAGTGAGTGCTCACATACTCAGAGCAGTGGACTGCCACACACATATACAAAAGTATATGTGAGTATTTGTGTGTCTGCATGTTTAGATTAGGACCTTTACAAAATCTGTGAAATTTGGGACACATTGACCTAAGTTTGACCTATGTTTAAGTTACTGCAACTTAAAATGCAACTTCCTTTTACATAATGAGACATGTAAATTTGAGGTGCTTTTATGAACATGCCCAATGATGAAAACATTTGATAACCTAATTCTCCTAGTGTCTTGATTGCACAACCCATATTTGAGTTGATCAGATCAATTCTGCTGAATTACTATGTTAAAGTATGAAGGCTATATATCACAATAAACAATTAGCCTTAAATCAAAATAACCAGCTTCCTGTTAGGTTTCGAATATGGGTCCAAGAGTCTTTTTTGCCAATCCTGGGTCATTACATAAGTTATATATATATTTCATTCATGTGGGTAAAACACCCTGTGGGGACTGCTTCGCTGAGGTTTTCTAGGGTGTGCTGCAAAGTCATTTTGCCATGCTTATGTGCCAGGACCATAAAATATTTCCTGTGTCCACATCTATGTGCCAAGTTTCGTTAGTTTTCCAGCATCCCAAGGTCAGTCACAAGTTCTTCCTCTCTTATATTAAAGATCTGACTTCTCTGCTTTGCCAGAACAATGTAAGGTCATAATATTTACAATTATATAATTTATAATCTCATAAATCTCATTTACCCACTGTTGCAATATGTTTAGGCTGGGACTCTGAAATGTAAATTTTGGAAATTATGATATCATATGTGTGAGTAGTAGCAACTTTATTTTTCATGGTATTATTTAGAAAAATACAGAAAATTCACTCCACGCTCACAACCTATTAAACTCAAAATAGCCAGAAGAGCTAGAAGTCTTCCAAGTTCCCTTTGGGGTAAATCAGAACATAACTTTTAGAATCTGACAGGAAAGTATATTTTAAAAAATTGTTAGGGCCAATTTAGTAGGTTCCATATGCAGTGTCTGTAACCAGTCGGATTTTCCGACTTTTGTTGGATTTAAACACAATTGTGGGATAAAGTATGATTTCTAGGCATTTCCCTGCCATTTTCAATTTTCTGTCGGATTTTTAAAAAATCTGTTTTGTTTATATTCACAACTTGATCCAGGTCAAAGAAATAAAATCTAGTGGGCGTACTCCCTCCATAATCTCCAGTATTTCCAGTATGTCACAGTTGATAATCCGGGTCTCAATCTTGTGACCGGGAGTGGGAACCTGTCCCCCATGTTAAAGTGGTGGAAACAAACCACTGCTCTGTGAGAATAGTTAATGTGTCTACTCGTTGTTTTTTTTTTTTTTTTGCTAATCTAGTGCTGTCATCATGCCTAAAATCTGATGTGTAGTGGGCTGTACGTCTAATGTAAAGAAAGACTGTCATTTAAAGTTTGTATGAGACTCTCAGCTATAAAAAGGTAAAATCAAGGCAATAAACTGCAAAACATTAATATTTGTAAAAATTATTATTATTATTATTATTATTCCGCTCAGTTTTTTTTTATTCATATCTCCTTCCACATTTTTCATCGTAGAAACGTCATTCAAACATTAAAACGTTTAGCTCAATTAGGACATGCGCGCTATTAATTTTCCCATTCCTAACATTCAAACTTTCCGGAATATTCCACGTTTTCTCTGAATTTTTTCCCATTGAAATGAATGGGAAGAATGTGTAAATCCTTGAAAACTTGGTCCTCTTTGAACTGTAACTGCTTTAGCATACTTTGTGCTAGAGACTTCATTTAAACAAGCCACAAGAGGTTGGGCTATTACCCAGGTCAACTTTTTGATATCTTGTATCGTTTTTGAATGACAGCAGCTTATATTTCATGCTCATTTTTGGCAGGTGGTGGGTTTTGAATGGGTGTCTATTGCGCTTGCTTGAGAGCAAAAAAGAAAAAGGGCGGGAAAATTTTTTAGGCTTATACTGAAATTTTTGTGCTTCAACTCTTCTCCTGCCCACACCTTTCACTCTTCATGCACAATTTATACATCAAATTGTAGATATGTCCTCTGTCATACAGTGTGACTCACTAAGTCTTTACTTTAAAGGATTTACACTTTTTTTGGTAGAAGCCTCTGTTCACAGGGAGTGCCAGTCCAGGCTCTCATTGACTAACATTATATCTCTCGTCTGACTAAATCAAAAACAGCCCAGTGTTAAAACTGCCATCTCTTGTTCATTTTTCACTTTATCTACACAAATTACACATTTTTGTGTTCAATTCAGTTTAGTCAAGTCTGCTGACTGAACTGAATTGTTCAATTCAGTCAAGTCTCCTGGTGCTCACAGTGACATTATTTCAGCGATTGGCCTTACGGTTTTCAAAATACTAGGAGTTGTTCGAGGGGTGTGCTGAGCCTGATCTGACTGTATAGACCTGTGTTTCAGTGAAAATGACAGTTAAACTGCCATTGAGTGAAGCTTATTCATTATGTTGATGGCAGCAAACAGTCAGGAAAGTTTTTTTAGGCTTATACTGAAACTTTTGTGCTTCAGCTCTTCTCCTGCCAACACCTTTCACTCTTAATGCACAATTTATACATCAAATTGTAGATTTTCCGGTCAACTGTCATACAGTGTGACTCACTGAGCCATAGGTTTTATGTTGTTCTCGGTAGAAGCCTCTGTTCACGGGAAGTCCCACTCTCTGTCCCATTGACCTCCATTGTATCTCTCGTCTGACTAAATTCAAAACAGCCCAGTTTTGAAACTGCCATCCCTTAATCATTTTTCACTTTATCTACACAAATCACACATTTTTGTGTTCAGTCAAATCTCCTGGTGCTCACAGTGGCATTATTTCAGCGATAGGACTTACGGTTTTCTATATAATAGTTGTTCGAGGGGTGCGCTCAGCTAGATCTGAGTATGTAAAGACCTGTGTTTCAATGGAAACCTCATTAGTGCAGTTTGACTGTGTTTAATCTCGGCACACACACGCGCACACACACACACACCACAATCTCTCTCTCTCTCTCTCTCTCACACACACACACCAGCTTTTACCATCAAGACCAGAGCATCAGATTAATGACATAATAGTCAAATAACTTTTAAGTAACATTTACAAACTAATTCATGAAGTTTGACAAACACACACACACACACACACACACACACACACACACACACACACACACACACACAGAGTACTCCCTACCAATTTTGTCATGCATTTTAAAGTCTTATTTACTCATTCATAATTTGAAACAGGACCTATTCACATTCTGATGTTATTTAACTCAGTATTATAGCTTGTTATTCAACATTTTACTCAGCTATTCAGTTTAGTGTCAGCCTTTCATTCAACAA
>JAOUQZ010044425.1:0-7500 GCA_028564935.1 Neosilurus hyrtlii | reverse complement strand
GGTAAACTGAACTCTAGATGGACATCAGGCAAACAAACCACTGGAGAAGAACCAGCCGGGATGGACGCTACTGTGCACGAAAAAACTCTCCTACTAGACACTGATTGTGTTTAGATTGCAAGTTGAGCCCAGGAAAAGGATCTGGAACAACAAGCAAGTTGTAGCCAATGGTGGCCTGAACAAATCGTTTTTACACAGGCAGTTGCACAAGGGCATCTTTTCCCAGAGAATTTGCCTGAGTACAACCAGCTTTTTAGTGGGAAACAGTGCAAGAGTTCAATTGTACTGTTCTGAGTTCTGATGTAGAGATACACACTCCCTAATCCACGCATGTCCATCTCTAATTCATTCATTCTCTCAACTACGGTGGGCTGGCCGTGTGCAGTGTACGGACGACAGCCGCCTGCCGAAGCAGCTACAGGAAGCTAACAGAAAGGAAGTGCTTTCACAGCGGACAAAGGAAACGTTACAAAGATACATTGAAAGCATCCATGAGATGTTGTAATATCGTCCCTGCCACATTGGAAGCGCAAAACCGGCCATTCTGGAGAAATCTGGTTAGAACTGGTCCTGCAGACTTTGAGGAGCCACACTTAAAAGAACTGCGGAAAAAACACCAGCGAGGCAAGGATCGTGCAAGCGCAAATTCCCAGCCAGGATATTACCCTGTCCACACTGCAACAGACGGTTCAGAGCAAGGCCTGATCAGCCATCTTTGTACGCACCCAACCTTTTAGTGATGATGTGAAATCAAGGTCATCTTCACCAGCAAAGGACGAATCATACAATTTATCCATTGTGGGTTTCAGGTGAGCTGGAACCAACCCCGGCTGACATTGGGTGAGAGGTAGGATACACCCTGGACTGGTCATCAGTCTATCACTGCTACCATTTAAGTCCCCTTTATACAAAGATCCCACAGTATTGCTGGTAATAAGACCTCTCAGCATGCCAGCAGTGCTTGTTTACACCAAACTAAACAAAGCCAGCATACAGAAGCCCGATGTTTGTTTTTACATAGCTGTCTGCATTCCAGAACCAAATGCAACAAAGCATTGGCATATAGGATGAAGGATAACTTATTGCTGAGTATGAATACTATGACATTGTTTTAAAAGCAGTAATAGCAGGTAAACTGAATGTTAAGGTGGTTTTATAAGCTGTCCATATTTATACTGGCTTGTTTATACAATCAGAAGTACCCTGGACGAGAACCAGAAGAGAAGTACGATATGATCACAAGCAGAAAAGTGTGTAGACCTCAGATGTCAGAAGACAGGAATGTTTCAATGCACAATTGCGTAGGAAATGTCAGTGGAAATGTCAAATGTAGTACCTCTGTCCGTCTGTTCCAGCTTGTCCCTTTCACTTGGACATTGATTCATCATATAGACCCTCATTATATATTCAGACATTTTCCACAGAACGAGGAGGTGGAACAAAGGTGCAAACAGACTGTGTAAAAGGGGAAAGACAGAAATTTACTCCTATAGTCAATTTAGAGCAGCCAGGTGATTAATGTGCATGTGTTTGGTGTGTGGGAAGAAACCATAGTATCCAGATGAAGCATTTGGAGGAACATGCAAATCCAAGCAGACAGGTTTAAACTCTGAGTTCTAACTTAGCTAACAATTTATGATTTAATGATATTGGTACAACATCAAGGAAAGGTTAGTGGTGACTCAGTGTTTAAGGCAGTGAGTTACTGTTTCAATCCCCAGTAGCACTATTGTTGGGCCCTTGAGTAAGGCCCTTAACCCTCAATTGTAAAAATGTTACTTTTAAGTCGCTCTGGAATATACTGTAAAATGGTTGTGATAAAGTTATTTATAAAGTTCCAAAATGTTAAAATTAAGGTACAGGTAATATTTTCAGTAAATATCTCAAAAACGTTTACAGAAGATGTTACTCAAACATTAATTTGTGAGGACTGTGTTCATGTGTGCTGTAGTTTCCTTCTGAATACCTGGTTGATTCAGTGTAAAAGTAACCCTAGTACGGATGTGCACAGTCATTATCCCACACTACGTGGCGCTGTACACGCTTTGGCAACGTCAAAATAACGTTGTTATGACATAAAAGTCATGTAAATGTATTCAATAAACATTATGGTTTAACATTGCCACAAAATTCTGATAACGTTAAGTGCAACCAACCAAACAATGACCTTTATGCATCGTCACAATAATGTTGCACAATTTTCTGTTCTAATTAACAAGATCTTAACTTGTTAACTTGTTGGGAGTAGTTCTCGTAAAACCAGCCCAATCTGGCAACCCTGTCATTACAGGATTTATTCTTAGTAATTTGTTGGATAGCTGATTTACACAGTGGGGTTCTTGTCTATCTGCCTCTGTGGATAAGCTCACCAGGAGCACCTAATTTATCATTTTGGGATAAATTCTTTAATTTCTCTTCAGGGCCTGTTGAACCTCAGTGGTTGATATTTCATACCCTTAACTGGTAAGTTTGTAATCCCAGCACTGCCAAAAAGAAACCCAACTCAACAGCTTGGGATTGCATTATCCATCACTTACTTTGTTTAAAAAGGAAATATGTGTGTAAAAGACCTTTCATAGATTGGAGGATAGGTGGGTAATGTGCTGGTTTTGAGAATTTAAATGTATAAGTGGTGAGTTTTGTTTAGGATGGCAGTTTGCTTATATTAGTGATATATAAAAGTAAACTGTTCATAAAAATCACCTTCCTACTGTTTAGCACTTATAAATGTTACAGAAGCAGCTCTGGTTTGGTACTTTAGAGTGTGAATAACAATTACACGTACATGTGCATGTGAAACATATTATTTTATCAGTAATACAGATCAGAATGTGTTTACTTGAATTTCAGTTTGTCTTTAATTATATAATGGTTCATGACTATCGGTGATCATTGGACACAAAATATTTATTTATTTATATCATTCATTTATTTATTTTCTGAAACGCTTTCTCTGAATTAGGGTTGCTGGGAGGCTGGCACCCATCTCAGCAGACCCCGGGCGAGGGCAGAGTACACCCTGGACAGCTTGCCAGGCCATCACAGGTCAGGAACACTCTGACGGCTATGCAGCTATAATATTATATATACAGTACCAGTCAAATGTTTGAACACACCTTCTATTTTAATTAGAATGAGTGGGTGTGCCCAGACTTTTGACTGCAACTGTGTTACAGCAGCTGTTATAAAGCATTGTTAATTCACCAGACTCATTTTTTTCCTTCTCCTGAAGTTATGCTGTAATCCACTGTACCCATAACTCTGACTGCCGTTCTGATGAGAGTGCAATAGGACGGTCATATAACTCAGAATTTGGGAAATCAGAAACTTGAACAACATCCAACTTGTCTGATTTTATTCCACTGATTTCAACTGAGTTAATATAAATTTAAATACTACATGTATTGTAATACAACAGAGATTAAACAATACACATTCATAAATAACACTTTTTAATTTTGTGTTGATAAAATGGAAAATAAATGAAATAATTGGGAGTTATCGGTGTCAGAGATTTCAGTACGTGAGTTCTGGTCTCAGCTGACTCTGGGCGAGGGCGGGGTACATCCTGAATAGCTCACCAGGCCAACACACACACAACCATTCACACTCACACTCCCACCTAGCAACAATTTGGAATCGCCAGTTAGCCTACTTTGCATGTCTTTGGACTGTTGGAAGAAACTGGAATACCCGCAGGAAACCCACGCAAGCAGGGGGAGAACATGTAAACTCCACACAGAATTGCCCTCGCTGTATACTATACGGACAAAAGTTTGTGGACACCTGACTGTAACGCTCATATGTGTTTCTTAACGGTTGGACTCCAGGTTTCGTTCCTCTTTGCTGTTGTAATAAATTTCCCTTTTCTGTAAAAGGCACTCCACTATATTTTGAAGTCTGGACGTGGGGATTTATGATCATTAATCCACAAGAACATTGCTGTGTGCGCAGGGGGGGCGGTCATGCTAGAACAGGTTTGAGTCTCTTAGCTATAGTGAATGGAGATTGTCACCCAACAGTAGAAAAGACGTTCTGTACAATTTTTCCAACTTTGTGACATATGGGTCTGATGGTCATGTGTCCATAGACATGTACAGTATATACAAATCAATGTGTTTTGTACAGTGAGAGCAATCTCATAATCCCTACAGGAGGAGTGGGTCCTCCTCCACAGAGCTGCCATGTTGCAAGGACAAACCTTCTCCTGCATTTCGCATGTTTACAAGTATCAGCGTGAATCCAGAAGGAAAATTAAGAAAAAAGAAGAAGAATCATTATATTATTTATTAGGAATTAAAAAAAAAACACAGAATTTACTCTTTATTTAGCACAAGAAGAAACAAGTTAGATGAATTTAAAATAGCTAGTAGCTACTGGGAAAGGGAGGAGAAAGTGCTGGCTAGGGGCATTCAGTTGGTCACAGCCTCCTGAAACCTATACAGTAAACCTATAAATTGATTGCATTCCTCAGTTCCAGGTGATTAAATTGAGCAACATTAACACAGTTTGTTTTAGAGTCCAACCAGATGCAATCATGTATTTTCTAAAACCTGATTAAAATACCAGCTGGGCACTGAAACCAGTATTTAAATATTCAGCAACAGCCACATTACCCTTGCAATGTTCTACCACACATACTTTTACTGTATTCATTTAATAATATATAGCTTCTGATCTATATATCTAACTATATCTATTGAGCCAGAACTGAATAATTATTATAATATATAATACACAGGCTGCGATGGCCTGGTGAACTGTCCTGGGTGTACTCTGTTCTTGCCCAGAGTCGGTTGAGATGGGCTCCAGCCTCCCCACAACCCTAATTAGAATTAAGTGCATCAGAAAATGAATGAATGAGGATATACTACACAGGAACATAAAAATATTTTATGGTTTTGTTTTATATTTTAATCGAGTCAAGAATTACTACAGGACTCCGGGTTGGATAATGTCTATTATTACTATTCAGTTAAGAAACTTTCTTGCTTCTGATTGGTTGGAAGCCATCAAATAATTCTTGGTATTGCATCTTTGCCATAGGATAACCAAATCATTGCATCAGTGCACTCAGATAAGTTGAGGGATTATTGCATGACTGGAACACGCAATGATGTAACACGACTATCTATTATAAAACGGAGTGACTGTCTACTAAGTATGATATGAAAAATGGTTCAGTCTCAGAGGGTGTTATCCATCTCAACCTTTGACCTCAGAATATAACAGACCTATGACTGAATAATTCTATATATTATACTTCGGCTCTTTCAATAATTGCTTAATGTCCAGAGATAGTGGACCAATCAGTTTGCATCGTTCTTGTGTATCTATACTTTGGTTTTTGCAGTGAGTACTCCCATCTGTGGTATGCCTCGTCCTACAAATTATGTGGCTACTTCTGGGTTCAGGGACCAGGCATGATTCTAATCATGCAGGTTATTTAAGGACTTGTAAATTTGGACTCAGCGTGAAGTATTGTTCTGCATCACTTGTTGATAGTCTTACTGAGACGTGTTTATTCTGTCAGTTTTTTCAGTGTATGACCCAGTTTACTTTACCTTTGCTGATTTCTTGCCTCACCTGCTTTGCTCTGTTCCTGTGTACGATCTCTTCTTGCCTCATCTACAACACTTTTGGATTTTCTCTGCTGTGTGTTTGCCTAGTTGATTGTCTTCTGCATGTTTCATATTATTGAACCTAAACTGTGTTTTGGAGTTGTTAGCCAAGTTTTCATTATTAAAACCTGTTTAGTTTACATATTGCATTTCCCTGCTACACACCAACTGACATCATGTACAATATACTATTGTTATGTATTACTGTCTGTGCAAACATTTTCACAAGATTTCGTTCTGTAATTAGGTCTGTGAACTGAGCATGTTCACGAAACATAATTCAATCTATTATTTAGAAACATGTATAAAATTATTTTACTAAAAGCAATAAAATGTATTGATGAGAAATATAATATTTTATATCAATTATATGTGCTATTTTCATAAATTTGGCAGTGTACCTCCATGAAATCCATGTATCGACATGTTGTTGGGAGGTTGGAGGAAATCTGAGAACTCAAAGGAAGCCCAAGGGGAGAAAACAAGTGGAACTACTCACAGGCAGTAACCCGAGCCCAGGACTGAACCGGAGCACAGGAGCTGTGAGGCAACACCACCACCATGCAGTCCTATGGATTTATCCTAAATTCTCTTATATCATTCCTAAGAGTGCTGAGGTAGTGGATATTTTAAAAAATATTGTTATGACCCATATTTCTGCAATAACAACTGAATGACTCTTACCCTGGGTGGGACACTGGAACAGTGGTTAACACTGTCACATCACAGCGGGCAGGGTTGTGTGTACGGACCGTTCCATTAATCATTTCAGCTTGTGTACAGGATGATAACATCTGCGTATTTTACTCACACAAGTGTCTGTGTGTGTGTTTGTTTGTTTATTTGTGTGTGTCTGAGACAAAGGAGAGAGAGAGAGAGAGAGAAAGAGAGAGAGAGAGAGAGAGAGAGGGTATTCTTGTATTCATTATGTTGTGGGGACCTAAATATGTTTACACAGTTACAGTGTGGGGACTTGTCTTTCTGATGGGGACAAAAGGCAAGTCCCCATAAGGTAAATCATTATATTTCAAATGTATTTTAAGGGTAGAGTTCAGCAAGTAGAAGTTATGGTTAGTTTATGTATTCTCCCCTGAAATGGTAGAAATGTGTGTGTCCGTGTGTGTGAGAGAGAGTGAGAATGAGTGAGTGTGTGAAAGTGTGTGTGAAAGTGTGCATGTGCACATGCAAGTGTGTGTGTGTATGTGTGAGTGTGTGTGTGTGCGTGCATGTGCATATGTGTATGTGTGAGTGTGTGAGCGTGCATGTGTGTATGTGTGTGTGTGTGTGTGTGTGTGTGCGTGTGTGAGCGTGTGCATGTGCATGTATGTTTGTCAGTATGTGTGTGTTCTCCTACAAACCAAAACTACCGTGGAAAAAATTTTTTCCATTATTTGCTCTTCATGTATCAGGTCTGAAATACAGAACCAACGCTATGGACCTTGATAATCATCTGTAAAATGTTACTGATTTTATATCCTCTTGATTCTAATAACAATGTAGAAAACAGTAATAAACTACTGAGCCAAACCAAATGTTTTCTGCTCAGCTTCTAACTCCTTCCTGTCATGATGTGATGTACGCTTGTGTATCAAGTCTGGATATTTCGCTAAGATTTCACTCTCAAAAATGGTATTGGCACATAAAATACTCTACAGACCTTGACCTGTATTTAACATATGGTTACAAATATGCGGAGGACACACAAGGTGCTTGTGTGTGTGTGTGTGTGTGTGTGTGTGTGTGTTAGGATTTATGCTTAGCACATGATCTTTGTGCTGTTGGAGAGGAATCTGAGTAAAGATCATGGGTGTGTGTGTGTGTGTGTGTGTGTGTGTGTGTGTGTGTGTGTGTGTGTGTGTGTGTGTGTGTGTGTGTGTGT
>JAOUQZ010044424.1:0-11570 GCA_028564935.1 Neosilurus hyrtlii | reverse complement strand
TTCATTTTTCTCCTGTTCTCTCCCCATATATATATATATATATATATATATATATATATATATATATATATGTATCCAATCTTTCTCACAAACCTACACACCCACATACAAGATGAGAATAACGATGACAATTCTTCTTGGCCATGTACACAGACTATCGTACATGAGGAGTGATTGGTGTTTGGAATATGGAACGCAGAGCATGTCGCACTGAGTCTGCTGTTGATAGCACGACTGTGATGAGACCTTGGCAGAGATTAAAGTGATTTAAATCTCATTTGTTTCCTTTCTTTTCCTTACTTTGTTTCACCACATCCTGGCCCTGTGGATTCATTTCTTACGATCAGGTATGGCTACTGAAGGAGAGAGAGAGAGACAGAGAGACAGAGAGAGAGAGCAAGAGAGAAAGAGAGAGAGAGGAGAGTGAGAGTGAGAGAAAGCGAGAGGGAGAAAGGAGAAGCAAGAAAAAGCGGGAGAAAGAGAGAGAAATAGAGAGGAGGAGAGAGAAATAGAGAGGAGAAAGAGTGAGTGGGAGACAGAGAGAGGGAGAGAGAGAGATAGATAGAGAGAGAGAGAGAGAGAGTGGGGGTTGTTCACAGAGAAAAAGCGTGATTGTCCCGACATGCTGTGACATTAATACTAAAACTTGGGGATGGTAGCATGCATATGGGAAGAATAAAGGGTCTTTGTTGTTCCAGTAGCAATGCTTCTTTATCACATCACTAGTCCCGCCTGCTTCTTCAGACAACAAACACAAACTTCCTTAAGCAGTATAAAGGTAAAAAAAACAAACAGATTCTCAAGCTGTTGAAAGCAAAAATAGCAGTAGCTTTTGGCCAAAGATTTTTGTGGGGGCAGCATAACATTAATAACGACATAGCTATAGGCTATTGTCTAGTGAATTTTTAGAGTGACCCCATAGCAGACAGTTCAGAGAGAGTCAACAATGTACATTTATCCAGCATACAGCTAACAGCTTGTTTCTTTTTTTTTACCTGATTTATTTGTTCAGCTGTGTTAGATACATTAGATATGCATTCCATAAATTTCAATTCATGTCTGATATATAGACATTATCATTATTTTTGTCTTCCAAATAAAATGATACAGTATCTTACATAAAAATGTTACATCACAGACACACTGTCTATGCTTACATTTCTTTTTGGAGATCAATTAGCTTAATTCTGTTTATTTGCTTTGAAACATAATAATGATGGATGTCATCCTTTGACTTTTTATGAAGGAATTCTGTAGGAACAGCGTCCGCTTTTAGATGTAAAAGCTTGGGCTTCGTGCCAAGTAGTTCTGCCTGGAGGTCACACCAATAGCAGTTCGGTTGACGTGGTCTTCGCAGACTACTGAACTGTGTCCAAAAGGAAACATTTTAGAGTATTTCCTGTGCCTATGTTATGTTTTCTGCGATTTCTGCGCTTGGTGTTTGTGCAGCCATATGCCTGCATTCCTCCATATTTCCTCCATTTTCCACAGCACAGCATTGGCCAATAATGTGTTATCTTGGACTGGTGTCTACTGCACACAGCATAGCCAATAGGACAAAACAAAGAATTCAAGTCACTACCAGGGCTGGAACAGCCAATGAAAAAGGCAACGTCTCACTGCGCCTTCCTATTAGTAATAGTAGTGTGGCAGTACTCATGTGCACTTTACAAGAAGCAAGGACTGACGTTGCCTGATGGAATCACTGATGTTATACGTGACAGTTTTAAAGAGCCAGTAATACAAAGTCACCACAGGTACCCCTTAAATATACCCCACTTTGGTGGAAAAACTACAACCCTGGCAACCCTTTCATTAACTGTCCTTTCCACTCATCCTTTCCCAAGGTTGGGGCAGAGTAATACTTTAAATCCTACTTCAGTCATTCGGGAATCCTTCAGATATTTTTAGTGGTTCCCATGATTCGAACAGAGCCTCAGGTGCTCTATTCTTGGGTATTTGCAGAAATGCAGCAGTGGGTAAACCATTTTTTTGTATGCAGCCATGACAAAAGATACATTATAATAACACATTCTTTTGGCTTTCTGTGTACAAATGTAAATGTTTAACATTAAAGAAAACATTTTTAGAAGAAAAAGGAATCACACTCTTTGAGGTTGACTAACACTAAGCTAATTATTTATTTATAAACAACAGTGATCCTGGGAAGCAATACAGTGTCCACTTAGGAAAACCCTTGACGATTCAGGGAAATAGCCAAAGGAACAGCAGAGATTGCTGGACATAGCTGAGGGAATTCCAGAAGCCCCTGCCCAGATATAAAAGTAGTACTAGCTCCAACATGGCGCTTCCACCACCCGAGGCATTATTTCGACAGAAATTTCCAGAGGTTTCAAATGTGTACTCCAGTCTGTATTTTCACTTGTTGCAGTTTCTATTTTTGAGTATTATGTGTAATACATGTTCTGTGACAATAAACAAGGCAGTGACTACAGGCCCAACCTTACTGCAACCAAATCAATGAAATATTGGCTTATTTATGTATTAGAGGCTGACATTTTTTCGGGAATCCCACGAGTCACAGGAGTTAACTTTACTATTAATCACGTGATTGGGACGGTACAGGATACAAAAAATTAATGGGAACAGATGGGAGCGGAAACCAACCAATATGACAAAAAAAAAATAAAAAAATGGGACAGGCACTGTCATTTTGTAGTTTTCTTTCAATAAGCCTACACTGTAAGGCAAGTCAAAAGAACTACACTGCCCAGAAGCCAACAGTGCTTCTGGCCGCTACTTTCCGCCAGAAGTAGAAAACACCAGCAATACACAGTGTTTTTTTATTTATTTATTTATTTATTTTTTTTAAAAAGCAATTTAAAACATAAAATTAATGTCTCTGTTTAAAGGAAACAAGTGCTCAATAAATTAGTAAAATGCGACTTCACATGTTATGTCTGGGTTTATTCAACTAAGGTAGGCACAGGATTTGTTTGGATTAAGGCAATAAATGCCTCCCTATATTACCACTGATGAACTGTTCCTGTTGCCATATTTTTTTAAATAAAACTGCAGAACACAAAGTAATCTAAAAAAGAATGTGGAGAAGATCGAATTAAATTTAATATATTGCCTAAAGACTAAAAAAGGGGGAAAAAGGAGTGTTACAGGAGCGAGAGTCATTCTGAATGGGAGCAGGATGGGAGTGGGAGTCATTTTACCAGGAGTGGAAAGGGGACAGGATTTTTTTCTGTGGGAGTGGGATGGGACAGGAGTAAAAATCCTCCCCTGTGTCACCCTCTAATATGTATTTATATTCATAAAAACCAACATTTTTTTTAAAATGCTGGTCAAACAAAACAGGTAATTACTCTTTTAATGGAATTTAAAATGTACAAATCTAAGAATAGGGACTTCACAAAAAGTGTATACATATTGAATGGCTGGTGTATGGTTGGGATCTCTCCAACCTGCTCCAATGGAAGTACCATCGAATAGTACTCCAAGCTTCAGTCTTTATTCAACACAGCTTCCTAAATGATCAATTCAACAGTATACTCCTCTTCTAACCAAGCAAGTGAGACAAGTCCAAAAACAACATCTGAGATGCTGCTTAAGGGTACTTTGGATGGGTTAGGGTTTAATTATCTAAAGGGGTCCCTATCACGCCCTTACAACATTCATACTAGGTTCTTACTGAATGCGTCCAATTCTTGGGAGACATAAAGTGAACATGGCAGAAAGAAGCATGAATATTTTCACTGTAAGTTCCAATATTATCTTATGGTACATGTGTTAGTTGCTGCAAAACTTAACCCAAGTGTGCATATGACATTATTTGGAAACATTTCTTTAGTCCACCCTAATAAGTAACACATATAGAAAAATCCAAATATATTCTACTGTCCGTTTCGGTATTTTTCCTTCCACAGCCATAACTGTACCAGTGAGTACTGATTTTCTGCAGAAGCTGACATATCTGCTTTTTTCCCAAGGATTTAGACACAAAGCTCATCTTACCGTCCACACAGGCTGGGCTGGCTCTGGTCGTACCGGCAATTTGGCCTTTCTTGCAGGCACAGCGGGCTGTCTGCCGAGCTATGGTCCTTCGCGGCTGACTGCTATCTCGGTCCAATGTCACAATCTCACACGTACCAGCCGCCAACTGACCTACAGAGCACAGAGGCAGAGTCAAATACAAAGAATAGAGACTTCAGTACTTCAGTCAACCATTTTACTCATCATGCAGGGATCATTAGGATCTCTGGGAGGGTTAAAACACAATTACAAGAGACTTTTTAGGTTTGCAGTTTGTAGTTTCATCATTTAATCAGTGTTACTGTGAGCTAAATTATAAGTTCTTCATGTTTCAAAATTTAAATACAGGCGATACAACAGTGGGTGTACACTGGACAGCATTTTTAATTTGCATATTCATGAAATCTAAATATTTCAATAATGTTAAATTAAAATACTTTTTAGATATTGGGTGTTATTTATTTTACCCTGCAGGCAAATATAAATAAATCAAGAAAAGAGATATTATGAGAAGAAGGTTAAGGTAACAGAGAGGAGTCGCATGTATTAGAAAATATAGAAAATAAATAAATAAATGCTTTATGACTTTTAGACCATGATGCATTTTAGGACAAAAACAAAAAACAAACAAACAAAAAAACAAACACCCCCCCAAAAAACAAAAATAAATAAATAAATGAATAAATGAATGAATGAATGAATGAATGGATAGATAGATAAATAGATGGATAAATAAAATAAAATAAAATAAAATAAAATAAAATAAAATAAAATAAAATAAAATAAAATAAAATAAAATAATAAATCATGTGCATGGGCTGCCGAGTGACTTGTCGACAAGGTGTGCGAATTTCAACCTGTTGATGCCACAGCCATCTGTGACCGGAAGTGCATAGGAGCTAATTGGCCGAACTCTTACGGGAGCGATGGCATACATTTCCTTCCCCTTACTCACAGCGATCACCAGCCAATCATGTGCATCTATGAGCTCATTCGTATGAGGAGGCGTTTCTCCGAGTGTGTCAGGTTGCCTCCAAATACACATGCCCAGCAGTTCGTAAAGAGGCAGGTGGCAGCATCGAATGTCACTGAGAGGGCAAGTGCATGCTTACACCCCTCCCTGGTTGGTGGTGGTCGTGTGATGGGGAAGGCAATGCTTAACAAGTTGGAATTGAATACAACTAAATTAGGGTAGGCAATGGTGTGGGGGTGGGGGTAGGGGGGTGTATGAGCATGTCTCATATTAGACTAGTTGAACACACTAAAGCATACAAACTCCTCTGGATTTCTAAAGCAATTTTCTTTTATGTACACGAGCTTATTTCTGTCCCTTCTGACTCAAGGCTGCGTTCGCTGCTCTTAAATGAAGTCCGGCACATCCATACTAAAGCAGTTCTAAAGATCTTCACCTAGTGCTACGTGACATTTCTGCCCCAGTGCAGTGATTATCATGTGCAAGTGTAGGTAAAACTAACTAACAAATTTTGATTGACAGCAGGGTCAGAGGTTGAAGCTCATCTGACCCTGAGGCTTAGCTTTCAAACCAGAGTTAATAATGGCCATAAAGGGGTCCGTCTCAGGCTGATAGACATGGCTTAGTGAAGGGTCACATGAGTGTGTGAGGGACTGCATATGTTGGTTAATCTTTTATATAGTAAGAATCAGAACCTTTTGATTTATGTCTATGTCATGAACCATACATTTCATTTTATCACAGTATAATCAAGCAGAAAATCAAAGACCTTCTTTTGTATCTGTCATTCAGGTTAACCGCTTAGCCCCTCATTTGACCTGCTCATTACATTTTTGACTTTCATAACTAAATGCACAATGAGTTATTCATATATGTACCAGCTATACATTAAGTATTTCCAGGATTTTAAGGGGGTGGCACAGTGGCTTAGTGGTTAGAATGTTTACCTTGCAGCAAGATGGTTTCAAGTGGGTTTCCTCTGGGTACTCTGGTTTTCTCCACACTCTCCAAAAACATGCACATTAGGTTAATTCCCTTAGATGTAAGAGTATGAATGATTGTGTGTGTGTGTGTGTGTGTGTGTGTGTGTGTGTGTGTGTGAGCTGTTAAGGGTATATCCTACCTTCGCATTGTCGTTTGATATATGCTAAAGGATCCCGTGACCCTAGTAGGATTAAGCGGTTCAGCAAATGAATGAGTGATGAGTGACACGAATTTAAGGGTTAAAACCCCCCAAACGAGACTCTTTTAATATTTTGGAAAGTTCACCATGAATTTTGTTTACTAAATGAAAACAAATGTCTTTATGACCATTCATTCATTCTCTAAGCTGCTTAATGGAGGCTGGCACCCATCTCAGCCAACCCTGGACGAGAGTGGGGTACACCCTGTACAGCTCGTCAGGCCATTGCAGGGCCAACACAAATGCAGACATTTACACTCGCACCTTGGTGTTAATTTAAAACAGTCAATTGGCATCCTGATCATGTTTTTGAACTGTGGGAGGAAACTAGAGTAACCGGAGGAAACCCACATAAGCATGGGGAAAACATGTAAACTCCTCACAGAAGTACCCAAGCCTGGAATCAAACCTAAGCCTCCTTTATGACCAGAAAATCCTAATATGGATTAAACAATGAAAGTTTCATTCATTAATAATTTCTTTCTGTGTGCAAAACGTTTTTATTTTTATTTATCTATCTATCTATCTATCTATCTATCTATCTATCTATCTATCTATCTATCTATCTATCTCAAATTCAAATTCAAATTCAAATTCAAATTCAATTGAATTTGAATTTGAATTTGAATTTGAATATCTATCTATCTATCTATCTATCTATCTATCTATTTATCTATTTATTTATTTATTTATTTGATGATTTTTATCGGTCTTTTTTTAAAAACTGTCTTAGAATGATGATGTCATCACGACCCAACATTAGCATGTTAACATATACATGCATAGGATTTTGATATATTCATGCCATTTATTGACAGATTTGTTGAAGGTGACAAAAAGCTGAGATTTTGACATTTCCTGTGCAGTGCGAAACTATGTATGCACCACGAATTAAGCACTTAACCACAAACACCAAAAATACTAAAATATGTTGAAAGCCATACTCCACCACGTTAACTTGGGGAACTTGGACATAATCATTTTAAACCAAAAAATTTGCATGCTTATTACCATTTTTCTTTTGTATATGTTTAGAAATTAAATTAAATTATTAATTCCAGCTACATCCCAGGTTCACAGCTTTTCTTTGTGAATAAACTTACCAACTCTATTTAGTCTAAATTAAACTCTCCTGTTTACAGCCTGGATGTCATTCAAATTACATGTATAAACAAACACAGAGCAATGCTGGTGGTGTAGTGGTTATTATGTCTGCCTCATAGCAAGAAGGTCCTGGGTTTAAGTCCTGGGCTTGGGCAGTTCTAAATGTTTGCATGACCTCCCGGTGCTTGCATAGATTTTCTTTGGGTTTCCTCCCACAGTCCAAAGAATTGCACATTACACTAATTGGCTGTTTCAAATTGCCCCTAGGTGTGAGTGTGTACATAGTTGTGTGTTTGTGTTTCCCCTGAAATGGTCTGGCAAGCTGTATCCTATGTTGGCTGAGATACGACCCTATTAGGCATATTACGCTAATTAAGCATTAAGGATTAAGCATTTTGGCAAATTAGTGAGTGAGTGACTGAGTGAGTGAGTGAACAAGCCAAGTTATGCACGTATAGAGAAAGAGCTATGAGCACAGATAAATAAAGGGCAATTTCAGTTTTTAAAATTGCCCAACAATTATTTAAATCAGAGAAAATTTGTCGAATACATTACACTCAGATTAATACGAAAATTATTATAAAAATAGGAAAATTCAATTTATTCAAAAAAAGCCATTCTGGTGCATTAAGAATCATTTTCTGGTGATGGGTCACATACTGCAAT
Organism: Neosilurus hyrtlii; assembly: GCA_028564935.1. Lineage (NCBI taxonomy): Eukaryota > Metazoa > Chordata > Actinopteri > Siluriformes > Plotosidae > Neosilurus > Neosilurus hyrtlii. The sequence goes on along the minus strand of JAOUQZ010044424.1, from coordinate 3,642 downwards.
TGACTGATAAAATAGTAGAGAATTTTTTGTACTAATGTTTCCCATCATGCACCGCAAAATAAAAGAGCACAACCCAGAAGGTACTTTAGTGTTGAGGGAAAAAATGTTGTCAGTGGTGTTGCTGTGTGTCCGTAATCAAAAACGTACAGTGAAAGATTAAAAAAGTGAGCTGGTTAACCTCAGGTAGGAATGAATGCAGTCAGTCACTACTGTTTGTTACATGCACCTTTTCAGCTACATTTTCCTTTAATAAAATAAAGACATTAAAGCATTTGAATTTAACAAACCTCTTATTTTTAAACTTATTTATGAACTTAATTTAGCTGCTGTCTGTGTAAAAGTTGTTTTTACAAGAGTTATTTATCTCCAGTAGCACATTGCTATTTTCATTCTATTGTTTCGTTTCTGGAGTTTATTGTTTGGCCTATGAATATGGATTGCTCTGTGTTAACTGGTTGTGAGTGCTCAATGGTCTGTGATTGTGATTTTTCAAAGCAATAATGACTGTGACAACATGATTCTGTTCTTAAATCCGAAAAAACATGGATGAGCCTTCGACCCTTACATAAATATCCCATAACTGCATATTTCACATGTAATAATAGGCTTATATATTCTATATGACTATGTAAATAAAATGTGATCATATATGAAACCAAACTATCATCCATTCATTCATTTTCTGAACCGCTTAATCCTAATTAGGGTCACGTGGAGGCTGGCGCCCATCTCAGTCGACTCTGGGCGAGGTGCAGAGTACACCCTGCATAGCTCAGGGCCATCGCAGGGCAGAAACACGCTGCCTGCAGCGTACTCTTGCAGCCTACTCTTGACGAAAATCAGCAATGGTTCTTTTACATGCCTCTCACCACAGACATTGAGAGACATTTTGCTATACATACACATAACTTTCGTCATTAGGAATGTCATTAAAATACTATCAACAAATAGTGACTGCATGAACATACCAGGAAACACTGAAGTCCTTTTTTAACCAAATAGAGAAGACAAAGAACAAGGAAAGCCTTCTGAAACAAAGTGGAGATTAATTTCATTCTGCATGAGGGCACCTTCTCTTTCTATTTTTTTTTTTTTTACGATTTTTTCCCTCCATCTACGCAGTGTTAAATATATCTATGTATAGATAACAGATAGACACAATACCCTCAATACCCTTCCATTCTTTTAAGCTTCTTTCTGTAAACTCTCTCCATCTATCAATCATTCTCAGTCTCCATTGCACCATTTAGGAATGAAAAAGCACTTATCAGTAGTGGAACTGTAATGGTTGGCTGCCTGTTTTTTTTTTCATTGTTGCTGTCCTTTGCATGGAGTGATAGTTTTTAATTCCATATCATTTTCTGTAGCAGCTGATAACTTTTTCGTCTCCGTCTTCCTCTTTCCTTTCTCCCTTCCTCTCCCTCTCTCTCCCCCTTATTCTTCATCATCTTTTTTTTTTTTTATTTAACTTTTACCTCCTCTCTATTCATCTGGATGGTACTGGATAATGACTTGTCGTGTGTGTAATGCAGCAGGAAAATCTCTCTCTCTCTCTCTCTTTCTCTTTCCTCACAGTACTTTGTTCCATAGACTATGTTTAGCATGTCTGACTCCCCTTTTACCATTTTCATATTCGCAAAAGAGCACAGATCTATTGTCTTGCTTCAATGATACTGTGACCGAATGTGGCACAGGAGTGCAAAGTGCAGCACAACCTCCTCCGAAAGTCCGAAGGTTAGATCCTCAGACTTTTTTAATGATTTTTTTTCATTAGGATTTTTTTAAAAAGCACCAAGGTCCTGTGGATGTCAGTTGTTAGAGGAAAGTTCACAGCAGACATTTCTAAGAAGCCGACAATTTCCTGCTCCCTGTTAGTCTCCTGTTGTGGATCCATTTAGACCATGTGATCTGGGCTGCACTTTACTGTAAAATCATCCCTACTGGAACTTTCTCTGGGTGGCAAGATATTTAGATTTAAAGATTTTCACAAACCTGAAGGAATTCAAGTGACATGATGACGTAACACTATCGCCTCACAAATAGAAGGTCATGGGTTCGAGCCCTGTGCCTGGTGAGGGCAGTTCTGTGTAAAGATTGTTCACGTTCTGGCATGGGTTTCCTTTGGGTATTTAAATTTTTTTACCCACAGTCCAAAGGCTATTTACACATTAGGCTAATGTGCCCCTAGGTGTGAATGTGATTATAAATGGATGCATGTGTGTGTGTGTGTGTGTGTGTGTGTGTGTGCTGGCCATGCAGTAGAAGTTTAGGGAATATCTTTCCCTTCTCCCAGAGTCAGCTAGGATGGGTTTCAGCTTCCCACAACCCTGAATATTATAAGCGGTATGGATAATGAATGTATAAATGATAAATAAATTCCATTCATACTGCAGATTCCAAATGGACTGTTAATATACCCCTTAAACTGGGCAATTTGTAAAGTGCCTTGGTGTCTGCAAGCAGTGGGCTTCATAACCTCCTGCAGATAGCCAAAACACTGAATAGTAGCAAGCAGCACCACATATCACTTGATATGATAAAGTTTCATTTATTAAATAACACACATTAACACATCAACAACTAAAATTTTAAATAAAATGAGACAACTGTATCACTATAGAGTGATTACCAATAAACTCTAACATATAAAAAAGGAGAATGACTTTCTGCCAGCATGATTAACAAATAAACAAACAAATAAATAATTAATAATTATTTAAAAAATAATAATAATAATAATAGGATTATGTTCCAAAGTCTTCAATCACACTACCTGTATTCATATTTGCTGATTACTCAAACTAGGGTTGGGAGCCTATCTCAGAACTCTGAACGAAGGTGAGGTACACCCTGAACAGCTTCCCAGACCACTGCAGGGTCGACACTCACAAAACCATTCACACCCACAACTAGGGGAAATTTGGAATAGCCAGTTAGCCAAATGTGCATGTCTTTGGACCGTGGAAGGAAACCGGAGTACCCGGACGAAACCCACACAGGCACAGGGAGAGCATGCAAACTCCATACATAAACACCTGCGCACAAGACTTAAAACTTGCTGTGAGTCCACAGTGCCACCCTAATTGTGTTGGTATCATGTTATGTTATTGCTGTCCATTAATGTGTGTGTGTGTGTGTGTGTGTGTGTGTGTGTGTGTGTGTGTGTGTGTGTGCGCGCGTGATAATCAGCAGGAAAAGAGTTTGTGACTGCAGTAAAGGCGCTCAGTGTCATCTGGTCCCATAGTCTCACCTGACTCCCTTATATTATAATTCCCTTCTAACTACAACTATGGACTCCATGGACTACAATTCCCATACACCCTTACTCCCATATTCATCATCAGTACAGTTGTAATGCAGTATTTGTTACCTCTGAGAATGATAGTAAATACAGTGGTCCCAGTGTTTACCACTGGTGAACTGGGACTTGCTGGAGTAACTCCATTTGTCCCACTTGGTGACCTTTCACCCTCATCTATGGCAATGTCGGCATCCAGCAAGTAAAAAATTGGTAATGAAACCACTATTTTACTCATGGTACTAACCGTTTTAATGTGAATTTTTTCATATACACTCACCGGCCACTTTATTAGGTACACCTGTCCAACTGCTCATTAACACTTAATTTCTAATCAGCCAATC
>JAOUQZ010044423.1:0-10000 GCA_028564935.1 Neosilurus hyrtlii | reverse complement strand
TCTCCTGTGGAATCGCTCTATCTCCGCTTCATCTACGGTTGATTTAGAACAGCAGATTAGCCTATGCTGTGCTTTTGGACTGTGGAAGAAACCCGAAGTACCCAGAGGAAATCCACACACATGTGGCGAGAACATGCAAACTCCACACAGGATCGCTGAGGAACCGGAAAATCAAACCCGGACTTTTTCGCTGTGAGGCGGACACTGTGCTGCCTTGTTTGTTTTCTTTTATTTATTTCTTTTTTGTGGTGGGTTAGATGTTTGGGTAGGGTAGGGGCCGGCACGATAGCATAGTGATTAGCAATGTTCACAGCAAAATGGTCCTGGCCGGTTTCTGTGTGAAGTTTGCATGTTCTTCCCATGTTTGCCTGGGTTTCCTCTGGGTACTCCGGTTTTCTCCCACAGTCCAAGGACATGCACATTAGGAGAATTAGCTGTTCCAAATTGGTGTGAGTGTGAATAGAAGTGAGTGACTGAGTGGTGGGGTGCCATTATTTTTTGCCTTTGAATGTGCACATGCAGTTGTCTGATGCCTAAAACACAACACGTTAATTGGAAACCATAAAAGTCAAGAAACTGGTGGATTGGCTCGAAGTTGGCCAAACTTGTCATAGAAGCCAAAACCTCAAACCTCAAAACATGGAGTGAAATGAGGTCCAGCCTTTAAAAAAAACACCACATGAAGAAAACACACACCACACACTCCTGGCAGGCCTGCTCCTGTTCGACGAAAACTCACTCGCCGGGTACTTACTACTGTGTTGACAGGCAAAACTGTAAAAAGTGTTTTGAATAGGAAAATACCCTGTAAAACACACACACACACACACACACACACACACACACACACACACACACACACACACACACAACTGCGCTAGCTGATGTATTACCATATGATGTTCTAACAGCATTATTATTATTCTGTATATCACAGTAAAACCCATTTTATCCACAAATTTAAATGTATCTAATTTTAATATAGGGCGGTACGGTGGTGGTACGTTCACCTCATAGAAAGAAGGTCCTGGGTTTGATTCCCAGGCTCGGGGTGTTTCTGTGTGGAGTTTGCATGTTCTCCTCATGTTTGCATGGTTTTCCTCCAGGTACTTCAGTTTCCTCCCACTGTCCAAAAACATGCACAGTAGGCTAATTGTCTGTTCCAAATCACCTCTAGGTGTGAGTGTGAGTGTGAATGGTTGTGTGTGTTGACCTGCGGTGTCCTTGCAAGTTGTTCAGGGTATACCCTGCCTTCGCCCAGAGTCGGCTGAGATGGGCGTCAGCTTCCCCGCGACCCTAAGTAAGATTAATCGGCTTAGAAAATGAATTAATGTATAATTTTAGTATTACAGAAATACAGTTTCCTTAACTGTGCAGCATGTAGCAAACAGGACCTATATGTGTACTGTGCTTTAATTACCCAGGTGCTCAGCATATGACATGATTGATAGTATGTGGACCAGACCAAATAACGAAAATAAATAAATAAACAAGTAAATAAATAAAAAAAATTGAAAGATGTACAAGATTGCTAGGGTTTGACCTTCCAAGGTTACTCAAGGTCAAAGGAAATTCATTTAAAAGTCCCCATATGGCAGCACGGTGGTGTAGTAGCACGTCCACCTCACAGCAGCAGAGTCCCGGGTTCAAGTCCCGGGCTCACTCTGTGTGGGATTTGAAGGTTCTCCTTGTGCTTGCATGGGTTTCCTCTGGGTACTCTGGTTTTGTCCCACAGTCCAAAGGCATATACATTAGGCAGATTGGCTGTTCCAAATTGCCCCTATGTGTGAGTGTGAATTATTGTGTGTTGGCCCTGCGATGAACTGGCGAGCTGTTCAGGGTGTACCCCACCTTTGCTCAAAGTTAGCTTAGATAAGCTCCAGCCTCCCTATCACCCTAGTAGGATTAATCTTGAAAACTGTATGACCTTGCTCTGACCTTGACACTCAAATGTAATTATTTCTGAGACTCTGGGAAAAGTAGCATCCCCAACTCACCAATCCATCACAGGGCCTTCTTGCTGCGAGGTGGACATGCCAACCACTACAACACCGGGTTCGAGCGGCCCACCGTGCATTTAAGTATAGCATAGTGTTACAGAGCTAACATAGCTAACCAATATTTCTGTTTTCTGGAGTTATGTGGGGAGATTTGCTAATATGTTTTTACTGAGACTGTAAACATATAGATGTGCAAATGTAGCTTTTATAAACCTGACAGGGTACAAATATATTTTTTTCTGTAGATGAGCATGATTTAGGCACGTATGCTATATTGATCCCTTTTAGCTAATGCACCGATTCAAATAAATTCATACTGTGTAGGCAATCTTTATTTATGAGCTTGAGATGATTTTATGCTAGCACGATAGCACCGTGGTGGTTTGTGTGCGGCCCGTTTTTTAGACTTAGAATAATGATGTAATGAATAAATTTCTGGCAGCATGCTGAGAGAGAATGACGCACGGTGTGACACATGGACACGAGAAAAGCTGGACTTTCACCAGCCCTGAATATGTGTGTGTGTGTGTGTATAGCAGCATGAGTCTGGAAGGAAAACTGATGACCGTGGCGACTGTGAAAGAGTCAGCATTCAAGGCTCGGCTCCCTTCGTGTGTCTCCTCATCAGCGTTTCAGCTCTGTCAGTATGCTAGCTGTGTAGCACAGCACTAACCTGGCTAATGAGTTAGCGTGACGCTGTAAGGTGCTACACTAGCTAATGATGCGCTGTGGCACACTGTAGTGCAGACCTGGATAATGATATAAAACGTCTGAAGAGATTGTGCTGAGTCTGAAACCTGTAATAAACTGTCAGAAGCATATCTAAATCTACAGCCTTATTCCATCTGGGTGAAAACCATCACATATTGAGTGTAGAGTAGTTTTAGCATATGTATAGATAGGTGAATACTTACCAGTGACGTCATACCTCAATGTGAAAGGGTTAAAAGCCTTCCTATTCAAATGAGTAATGCACTGCATGGCAGTAATAGTTTATTTTACCAACTAAAAAAACAAAGATACCTACTGCATATGGCACATAGAATTCTGTGCACTCTGAAAGTGTACTCTGTTTAGCCTAATGGTTAGAGAAGCGGCTTTGGGACCAAAAGGTCAATGGTTCAATTCCCGAACCAACAGGAAAAATGTGTGGTAGTGAGGGAGTGAGCTGCACCTTCCCTTCTTCCACCTTTGTGGCTGAAGTGCCCTTGAGCAAGGCACCTAACCCCCAACTGCTCTCTGGGCTCCACAGTGTGTGTGGCAGCCCACTGCTCTGAGTGTGTGTGTGTGTGTGTGTGTGTGCTCACTTTGGATGGGTAAAATGCCAAGGCAATAATTTCCCTTGCGGATTTAATGCAGTATAAAATAAATAAATACATATCTTATGGCTTGAAACAAGTAACCGTTTGGGGGGGAAGATACGGTAGAAGAAGTTACCATCATGCAGACATTCATTGCCCTACCACGGTTATATACCGGCATGAGAAATATCAGCACAGCATTCCCATGTGTACATGTATGCTGGAGAGACGGACGGACGGACACTTCTTGATGTTCCAAAAAGACACTTATCTCTTATCTATGGGGCTCCACTTGCATGAATCCAGATTAACTTTTTCCACCATAACAGTCCATTAAAACAGACAGAAAAAAATGTTAGATGCACACTCATAATCAATCTCATGTGGTGTTTTTTTTATATCTGTGTTTACTGTATGTTTATTTAATGTATCTTTACCACAGACACGAAATAACACTGATTCATAGAATAAGAAACTTCTTCATACTCATTTAACTTATAAAGAAAGTCGAAATTCTCCAGTTTAACCTGGTTCCAGATATGATAGGTTTACTATAGCGCAGAGTCTTCAAGATACTGTGACTTAACAGGAAGTAGTTTTGGTGCCCTGCTGGATTAAATTTAATAAGAACAGTTTATGTCATATCTGACTCATCGTAACACCTTAATTATTCTAAACTTCCAGCGTAAACAGGAGCGGTGGAGACTTGAGTCATTGGACTCTGTCACTGTATTAAGTTGACTATGTTGAAAGATTTATGCTTTAGTGGAGTAATAATAAAATACACTTTTATACTCTGACTCAAAGAACTTGGACAGTTTGCACTATTTATAATTTCATTTCGACCTTTAAAGTGTTACACATCTCAATAGGCTCGAGATTGCATTTCTTTCCATCTCCCCCCGTAAAACCCCTTACGCACATGATGGTGTACAACAGGTATCTCGCACAGATTCCCAGAACAGTTGTGGGCGTGTCATAAGTAACTCACCTGCTGTGAGATGAAAAATGCCATCACAGACCCTTGTCATGTTTTTTTTTCCCCGTCTCTTAGGTAATTCTGGACGTTTGATAGTCTACGATGTCCTATGGCAGTGTTATAATAGACATACAAGTTTCATATGCTTTTTGAGTAATGTAATGTGCTCAGAATCATACAGTGATCATACAATAGTCCTATGATTGCTCTACATTAAACACAGGTCTTCCTTCTATACCCATGTGTATTGTATGGGATTTTTACTTCCACTGCTTGGCAGGGGATGTTATGTATTCAGCACCATCCGTTTGATTGTTTTGTTTGGTTGGCTCTTAGCAGTATTACGCAAAAACTACTAAGCCAATTTTCAGCAACCATAAAGAAACCTTATAGTTTTGGAAAAATTCATTAAAGGCTTTTCACTCTAAGCAGGATTAGACAAAAACTACTGATCTGATTTTCATCAAACTCGGTGGAGGGGTGGAGCCTGGGCCCAGAAAGAACCCATTACATTTTGGAGGTGATTTGTACATGAGATCATGTTGGGGAAAAAAATATGAAAAATCCCTATTTTTTTGACATGGGGGAAAATGTTTATCTAATGCACACTAGAGGGAGACATTTCATTATAACTATGGGAAGTTATAATAATCTATTTGCGCCACCTGAACGTACCTTTCTCTCTATGAATGCCCCTCAAGTTCTGAGGGTGTTAAGTTGAGCGATGAAGTTAAACTTCAAATGAGTATCACGGGAATATCATATGAGGATTTCTTTTTGTTTTGTAACAATTGCATCACTTTTGTATGAACAGTGTATAATTTGATTTACAGACCTGAACTATTTTCTACTCAACAGAGGTACAACACATGCTGCAAACACAGCTACGCAGCTTTCATATCCATCTCACCCAAACACCTGTCTCACCTGTCTTCTGTCAAAGCTCCGCTAAATTCATACAACAAAAACAACCAAAATTACAGGGTGTTTGTGTAAGGAGCCTCCACCAAGCAGGTCATGTTCTACCCAGATGCGGTGCTTGGGACGAGGAAGACTCCATTACATTTTGAAGATTATCCGGATGACATTCTGGATAGAGGAATTAACACTGTGAGATAAAGTGATTTTTAAAAATTGTTCATTACAGCAGGAGTCAAATAAACACAGATGTAGGTTAAATTCACATTAAAATGAAAGATATCGGATTATAGTAAAATTCCTCTATATTAACAGCACCGCAGCTGTGGAATATTATTACAGACAGGCAAATATAAAAAATTACAATGAATCAGGGAATAAATGTGTCCCCAGTGTTCCTGTCAGAAGCAGTTAATGTTCCTGGCTGATAATAAATAAAGAATTTCCAATAAGACACTGAGACAGGAAGCTGAAAAGAGGAAGAACAAATGACGGCGGTGCGACGGCGCATTCCATCGATGGTGAAACATTTCCTAAACATGAATGTGTGTATTGATGCATAAGCACACACACACACACACACACACACACACACACACACACATACACAGTACTGTGTAGCCAGTGTGTTTGGATTTTTTCCGACTCTGCTGCAGCATGTTACATCACATCATTCCTTCCTCCTGACCTGCTTACGGTCAGTGCAGCTGTGTGTGTGTGTGTGTGTGTGTGTGTGTGTGTGTGTGTGTGTGTTGGGGGGGAGTTCAGGCCAGTCAGAAATGAGGCCACAGAGGAAACAAATCAATAACAATAACAGCCCCACATACACTTAAAGCCCAGATTTACTAAAATCACAAATAAAGTAGTTTGTGAGATTTTCTAGAAAGAATAATTTTATAATTGTTGCTTGCAAAAAGAAGAAAAGTTTTATTGAGGCCAGTGAGGTTGCATGATAACATGTGTGCCTTGTGACTGTCAACAGGAAGATCACGGCACTGTAAACTCTTTTCAGGAACTAATGCATGCAAAAAAAAGAAAACTAGAAGACATTAGTGGATGTGAATTTGCATTTTTGTTGAATTATCGTTAACATTTGAATATCAAAACATGTTACACGGAGGAGGAAGAATTTCTGAAGGTAATATTTTAACAGGATAAAGAGGATCACAATAGATCAAAATTTTTTCTAAAAAAAGAACTCCTTAAAAAATTCTATTAATTGTATTAAGAAAAAAAAACAGAAAAAGTGAGGAGTCGGAAATCTAAAGACAGGTAATGGTTGTTGAATAAATCACTCATTTACTTTTTTACATTTATTTTTAACAATAAATTATGTTTAAAATGAACAATAAGAAGGATGTGTGTTGCTGGAAGAATAGTGATCAGTAGTTGGGAACTGTAGTGATCACTGATTGGATGTTGGGCTCCACACTAAACAGTGATTGGTGGTTGGGAACAATGTTGATCCTTGATTTGAAACAGTTATGACAACTGATTGGTGGTTGGGATCTGTAGTGATCGGTGATTGGTGGCTGGAAATCATGGTGATCATTGATTTGTGGTTGGGCACCACATTGATTAGTGATTGGTGTTTGGGATACGTTGTGATGAGTCACTGGTTGTTGGTAGTATCTGTAGTTATCAGTGAAACAATGTTGATCCTGGACTGGGAAGTGTTACAATCAGTGATTGGTGGTTTGGATCTGTGGTGATTAGTGATTGGTGATTGGAAACAATATTGATCCTGGATTGGGAACACTTACGATCATTGAGTGGTGGTTTGTATCTCTGGTGATCAGTGATTGGTGGATGGGATCTGAGGTGATCAGTAATTGGTGGTCGGGATCTGTGGTGATCAGTGATTGGTGGTTTGTATCTGTGATCAGTGATTGGTGGTTGGGATTGACGGTGATCAGTGAATGGTGGTTGGGATTTGTGGTGATCAGTGATTAGTGGCTGGGATCTATGGTGGTTGGGATCTCTGGAGATTAGTAACTGGTGGTTTTAGATCGATGATGATCAGTGACTGGTGGTTGGGATTTGTGGTGGTCAGTGAATGGTGGTTTGGATCTGTGGTGATCAGTGATTGGTAGATGGGATCTGTGGTGCTGAGTGATTGGTGGATAGGAGCTGTGGTGCTGAGTGATTGGTGGATTGGAGCTGTGGTGCTGAGTGATTGGTGGTTTGGAGCTGTGGTGATCAGTGATTGGTGGATTGGAGCTGTGGTGCTGAGTGATTGGTGGTTTGGAGCTGTGGTGATCAGTGATTGGTGGTTTGGAGCTGTGGTGATCAGTGATTAGTGGTTGCTTTAACAGTATGGTAGTGAGTGGAGTGGGCACACTCTTTCACTTTTCACTTGATGCCTGCCGGAGGGCCATAGTAGGTGCAGGGCAGCCACTAATATTGAATCAAAAACTCACTAGATTAGTTCCTGTGCACTTACAAAACTCAAACAGGTCTAACAAGCCAACAAACCACATGAGAATAGCATTAAGTTAGTAATACAGCTGCTTAAAGAAAATATTCACATCTTACAGCCTTCTGAGATACATACGAGAACCAGTACTGTGCATCCCAGTGTCACACTAACGACTAGCAAAAGTGTGCTAGTCTGTGCAGGATTAGTGTAAAAATATACACTAAATATTGGGTAATTAGTTTTGCCTGATGGTGTTTTAAAGAGTCATGATGTTATTTTTTTGTTGCATGATTATTAAAAAAAACCTTCAGTGGTTCTTCTCAGTCATGCATCATTACAACTGCTGTGAAAAAGAACTGATCCAATAAAGACTTTAAAAAGAATTTGTACTCCACCCTTCACTGCCCACATATTAAACACACTCACACACGCACGCACACACACACACACACACACACACAGCAGGCTGTTCCCCTGAACATGACCACAGAGGTCTGATTTACATTAAGCTCAAACCCAAATCCCTGTAAACAGTTGCAGGGTCACAGCTCTGACGTGTGTGAAGCAGAAGGAAATAAATACAAGGACACCAGGACATTTTTGAACTGGTGATTTCTCACATCTGCTAGCTTTAAAAAACACACACACACATCTGGATTAAACGAAAGAATGTTAATGTTCTAATGAAGAAATGCTGTTCAGTGTATCATACAGTGATCACATAAGGATAGTAACAGGTCTACGTTCTTCTTTTACTTGGCTTTATTTGCTTCTGTGTGCCCTCTGGTGTTTACCATCAGAATTGCAGTTGTTGTAAGTCTTGCTCATTAGGTATGTATAGGATCTATAAAGAAAGTTTTTTTAAATCAGGGCACGGTGGCGTAGTGTTCAGCATGTCAGCTCAACAGCAAGAAGGTCCTGGGTTGGGAAGGTCCTGGGTGTGTGTCTGAGTCTTGGGCTCGAGCGTTTCTGTGTAGACCTTGTATGTTCTCCCTGTGCTTGAGTGGGTTTCTTCCGAGTACTCTTTCTTCCTCCCACAGCCCAAGACATGTGCATTAGGTTAACTATTCCAGATTGCCCCTAGCTGTGAGTGTGAATGGTTTTGTGTTGGCCCTACCCCGCCTTTGCGCAGTGCTGACTGAGATTCAGCTTGTTGGAGATTCTAGAAGGAATAAGTGGCTTTGTAAGTGAGAGGGTGAGTGAGTGAGTATGTCTCTGTACATGAACATTGACCTGGGCTGAGATCTCAGTCTGGGAACTGAGAGTTGAAGATGGGTTCTGTTGAGCTATTCCATGCAAAAATCAGCTTTTTTCCAGATTTCAGGGACCACCAATTGAAGCATCAGACCTGGTTTATATTTAATATGTGAGTGCATCCTTGCCTGTGATTTCTGTACAAATGGAAAATTTGAATGTTCCTCTCCATCAGGTTTCCATGTTAACCTGTAAAATGTCTGGACATGTCATGCTGCTATTCAGGGACACACAGGGTGTTAGTCATGGAGAACTCTCCATGTTGTTCCTGCTTAAAACCTTCCAGTGTCATTGTTGTGACGGCTGTCATGAAGATTTGATACATATATTAGTTTCCTACTGCCGTGACCTGGGTTTGCATTGGGTCATAATGTCTACAGTCTCAGAGATTCAAAAAAGCGTGGCGCTCCATGATTTATGAGCACACTTGGAGCACAAATCCACCAAGTTCCCTCAAGATCATCACCAATCCACCAAGTTCCCACAAGATTATCATAAATTCAGCAAGTTCCCTCAGGATCATCACAATTCCACCAAGTTCCCTAAAGATAATCCCAAATCCACCAAGTTCCCTCGAGATTATCACAAATCCATCTGTTATATTCTCCAGAAATCAAGAAGTATGTAAACAAGTTAATTGACAATAAACCTACAAGGGCTCATAGAGCCAAAGAAAAGAAACTAAACAAAACTGACAGAAAGTAAACAAGCCACGAGGGGCTGAAGAACAAAAACCGAACACGGGAGAACTAATGAGGAAACAGGGAGATGTAAGCTAAGAGAGATAACAATTAACCGAAGCTTAGGAGAATGAGGAATGCAGAGTCCGAAAAGCTTGCTGGAGAGCTTGGAAAATAACGCAGCTCCAACGAGGCTAGACGAGGAGGTGAGTCTAGAGGGGGTTTATATACATGTCCTATCAGTGAGGGGAAACAAGGTGCAGGTGAAACTGATTAGAACTCGGGAGATGGTGACCGAACTGTGTGGGAATTAGGAGGAGAGATAAGCGCGGATGTAACACCACTAAGTTCCCTCAAGATCATCACAAATTCTGCTGTCGCTCCCTCACTCTACATGCTCACCCAGGTCTGTTGACAGTGGAATGGCTGACTGCTCAACGTTACAGGGG